>CAOLHI010002889.1:0-218895 GCA_948474755.1 Ctenosaura bakeri
GTGCTGCCACTGTTGCTAAGGTAACCATTTCTTTGGAAAACTAGGAGTAAACACCAGTTCCGATTCATGAGGATGAATCACATTTGAGATCGAATTTGTTCTGTATTCATTTTAGGTGCTTTTGCAGCAGTAAATATGGTAAGATCAGTTGAACTGGCTTATGACACAGACACAATGGCAAGAACTAAGAATTAAAGGGAATGATAGCTATGCTGGGCTATATGCACATTAAACTATCTTTGAAGAAGAATAGATTTGAGAAGAATAAACTACACTAGACTAGGGTATGACTCTTCTTAAGTCATCCTTCACCCTGTAGTGAGCTAATTGTCAAATATCACCCACCCATTCACCTTGACCAGCATCCTGTTAGTAACATATACAAGTGTAAGTCCTCCTTACACCTGTGTTTGCCATTTTTTTGGTCAGTGCAGAGGTTTGTATTCTCTTCTATCCCTCACAATGACCAGAGGACTCCCAAAACCCACAATTTTGCTGTGATATCTCCCTAGAATTCTGTGGCTAGTAAAGAGTGTATGTTGGAGAATGGAGAAGCATCTTATTACACTTAATAGCTTGAAACAGAATAATTACACCATCTGCTTAGACCTCCAGACCTCCACCAATAGATCTTGGTGGAAGGTGCCATCAGTTAGTGTCTACCTATGGGGCATAGCCAGATGCTTCTGCAGTCTACCCATCAGCTACAGAATAGCCATTCAGGGGTACTATCACAGAACAATTATGAATCTTGGTCATGGTGAGTATTTAGCCACAGCTAAACACAGATTTCTATCTGTGGAACTGTTATGCTGTGCTGGAAAAATGCAGAATCTTGGTCCTAGTGTCCATGTTACTGAAGTTTATTTTGCTTGTTGCAAAGAAATCAGAAGGACCCACTACTTTCTATGAGAGAAAGTAATCAAATTGAAATTATTTGTAGGGTAACTGGATGTCCCAGGATAGAGTCACCACCTGTTCTGGTTCCCACTGCATGTGCATAGATGAACAGGAAGTAGAGTGAAGAGCAGTAGATACAGAGTCCCAGGGATGTGTGGTTTGTTCCTTGTTATGGAATGGGACTTGGTGTGTGGCCAGTGATGCCAACTCATGATGGCTACTCTGACCTTTCCTTTAGCGATGTAGTATCATTCTGTTTTCATCACGTTATCAGACTGCTTTTATGGGAGTGGAGAGGAAGGGAAGACTGTCATTTTCAAATCATAACTGCTCCCTAAATATTTCCCAGTCTCCTGAAGATTGAACTAACCTTCCCTTCTTCTATTAAAATTTGCTAGCCCAAATCATATTTTCCTCTCCCAGCTGGGCTTCAAAGTAAACACAATTTAAGATGTAGGAAGGTAAGATGTTTTTGCAGGGGGTGAATTGACAGGTGTAGTCACTGGCTACAATCCAGTATCACTCAGTGTAGCATTGTAGTTCCACATGCAGACCTACACTAGGCTGAGTCATATATCACCTCCTAGATTTCCTGTATAACCTTAATTCCCTTCCCCTGCAACCATTCTCTGCCTTGTAGGGCAGGATCATTGAAGCATCTGGCTGTGTCCCTATAGCTAAATATAAAGCGATAACACCAACACTGAGGTCTACCAGGATCCTATGAAGGTCTTAGTGCATCTGTAATCATTTCATTTCTGTCAACAGGGACATGCCATATGCTTCTCTGATGCTTCTTTAATCCTGCCTGCTCTCCACAAGACATGGAATAGCTGTATGGTAAGTCAAAGAGGGGCTTTGAGCATTGCGGAAGGAGGAATGGAATTTCCAACCTTTACAGATCCTCCCAAAAGGGATACTGTAAACAAAATTTAAATAAATATATGCCACTAACAGGATTCCATCCATTGCTGAACACCTTTCACACTGATTCATCTTCCCTGAATGTAATCTTTTCTTCCACATTTGCATATTTCATACTTTTTCAAACATATCTTTGCTAAAATAATGTCTCATAACAACTCTGAACTCTCTTCAGCCTCCAGTTTGCTGATACATGTAATGGTTGACTCAGATATTATGTCAAAGTAGACAGGTGTCATGAGCTGTTGGAAACCAGTTTCATCCGTTCTTTAAAAAAAGCATCTGGGTGAGGACTTTGGATCAGTACTGAATTCCCTGGGAAACAGCTTGTAATACATCTTCCCAGTACTATTTCCCTGCTATGAGTTGCCTCCCCTTCTATCTGGCAATCTTCTTTACTTGTAACCTTATTATATGCTTTCAGTTGAGGTCTACTCATGATGATCCTTTGATGGAGATTTCCTGGAATGACTTTTCAGAAATTTGCCATTACCTTCTGAGGCTGGAAGACAGTGACTTCTCTAAGGTCACTGAGTGGGTTTCCATGACTGAGTGGGTATTTGAACCCTGGTCTCTCACAGTTTTGGTCCAAGACTGAAACCACCACATCATACTGGCCCCCCATAACTTTTACCTAACCTGAAAAGAGCAACTTCATGTAAGGGAAAGATTCTTTGAAATGACTAGTGAGTAATCAACCTTTGGAAGATCATGATCAAGCAGAATTCATAGGTTTGTATAGGGATGTGAATGAACTTTTCTGTCATGTCCCAGGCAGACCAGGCAGTCAATTAGCAAAGTGACAGAGCAGAGCTTACTCATGAAGGCAAGAGCGAGGGTAGTTCAAGCAAAATTCAAGTTCCAAAGCAAACAAATCCACAAGGCAAATCCAAATCTTCATCAAACAAGCAGAAGTCCAAGACAGTCAGGAGTCAAGAGAACACAGCACAGGGCTTCAACCACTGGGAAGATCAGTTGTCAACCCTGAGAGGGATGGACCAGCTATCTGCCTTTTATCTACTAATGATGTTGCCACAGGTGTTCCCTCATTAAAGCTCATTTGTTATTTAAATGAGCTGAGTGGTAGAGGCCTTCTTTCTGGGGTCGTTTCTCCCGCATGGTAAGAGTTTGCATTGCTTTGTCATCTGATGCTTGTTCCCCCTGCTGTTGCTGTTGGTTGTTATCTTCTACTGAGCAAACTTCTGGGGAAACCTGCCTCAGATTCAGAATTGTTCTCCTCACTGTCAGGGTCTCCAAGGCAGGGTATGACACCTTCTGCTCCTGAACTTAATCTGGTTTTCTCCACACAATGAGATTCTATGACAAGCCTACCCCTCCCCCCACAGAAAACCAAGACATAACATAACAAAACAACCCCCTCAAACCCTTGAGATATCTCATTTCCAGAGATACCAGGTTTTTCTCATGATTTTCACAATTTGTACAAAAATATAATTTGCATAAAACTCCTGTTTTTTTCTGAAAAACTAGGGTCTTTTTCCTTTGTAAAGTTAAGCACACACAAGAAAGATAGCAAGCTCAAAAGAACAAGCTGCTCAATGATGAAAACACCAACAACGCATCCCCACTACTTTCACAAGTTCATGTAACAAGGTAACAGTCATCAGACTTTCCAATATTGCATATTTTACATTGCTGTGCAAAAGTGACTTCTGAAAATGCCCAAATTCTCTCCAAGACCACAAAAGAAAAATTGCTGTGGTAGATTGTGGTGAGGAGAAGAAAGATTAAGCTTTTTCTGAAGATGAATTAAGTCATAGTTTGCATCTCTAAATTTGGAGAGAAACAAAGTGACCCATGGATGAGCCAGGTTAATAAACATGAGTGTGTGCATCAAACATCTGGAAATTCCTTATTCTTACATACATTTTCTTAAGATAAACACTCTACAATCAGTATTTGAGTATCAACCTATGCTCTTTACTGTGTTTAATTATTTTTTCATCTGTGAAGCCTGTATCCTTTCACTTACAGGTGAAAAAGTGACTGAGGAAGGGCCAAAAATTAAGCAGAACTCAGCCTGTCCTCTGCTCATTCAGCCTGTCTACTGCTCATTAACCTTTCTTTTAGTCTAAGAAGCAGCCTGTCTTACCTACATTGAGGTAAAAAAATGTAAATGAAAGACTCCAAATTCTGCATAATTTATGAACTTTATTTTTTAAATGAACTTTAAAATCTCACCACTGCCAGTACTTGGATGCCAAAAATAATTTCCTTATTCATGTAATTGCATTACATAATTAGAAATAATTGTCTTCTAAATTCTGTAATGTCCTAAATGTAGGTGTGAGCCCAAGACATGCAAGCTGAGCATTCACAGCGAATCACATGAGTCAATAAAATGTATGTGCTTGTGCCATTGACTTGTAGTTAAGCACAGAAAAAATTATGTTTAGATATTACACACCATATACAGAGTTAAGGGACAATATACCTCCCTTATGACAACAGCTGCCTTGGCAACAGGTCCATTTCTAGGCAAAATTCAAAGTGCTGGTTTTACCTTATAAAGTCCTATACAGTGTGAGTCCAGACTATCTGAAGGACTGTTTCTTTCTATATGAACCTGTCTGAGCTCACAGATTCGGGGGGGGGCTTTTCAAAGGCCCTTTCCATGTCATCCTCCCAACCCCCAAATGGGGACAGGAGAAGCATAGAACTGTGACAATGCTTCTGCATGATGTCATTGTGGTCCTGTCCTTCTCCCATCCCCAGCGGCCACAATGATGGATTAAGTCATTGGTAGGTTTTCCCTGGCAATGGCTGGAGATCATGCCACCATTGCAGACTTACCTGTCCTGCAGAAGCCTGGGAAGCACAATGGCTGTGCTTCCTGCCCCAGTGCAGCCTGGGAAGGTAACCAGCTGTGCTGTGGAAGAAAAAAGCATGGCCATCATGCTCCCTTCTGCAGGGAGCCAACCGGTGTGGAGGGGAGCACTCCTGTCATGCTTCCCTTTCGACAGAGCCACTTCCAGGATCCCTACTGGATATCCTTGCAAAAAGATAGGGTACAGAAAGGGCCTAAATCTCATTGCCTTCACCAGCATATGTAGTAGGAACATGGGAGAGATCCCTCTTAGTGGCTCCCAGGCTTTGGAACTCCCTCACTCTTCTAGGGATATAGAACCCTTGCTATCCTTCTACTAAAAGGTGAAAAAATTATATTCTGACAAACTTCTAGGGATTGACTTTAAGGGCTTTAACCAGTGTGTTGCGCTATTGATTTTTGTTGTTGTTGTTAACTGTCATCCCAATGATTTCAACTTATGACAACCCGATAATTGAGAGACGTCTAAGTCAGCCCTATCATCAACTGTCCTGCTTGGGTCTTGCAGACTCAGGGCCGTGGCTTCCTTGATTGAGTCTATCCACTTGTAATGTGGTCTTCCTCCTTTCGTTCTATCTTCTACCTTACCAAGTACGATTATGTTTTCTAGTGAATCATGTCTTCTCATGACATCTATGACAATCTCAGTTTAGTCATCTTGGCTTCTAGGGAGGGTTCAGGCTTGATTTGCTTTAGGACCTATTCATTTGTCTTTTTTGAAATCCATGATATCCACAGAAGTCTTGTCCAGCATTACATTTCAAATGAGTCGATTTTCTTCCCATCAGCTTTCTTCACTGTCCAGCTTTCACAACTATACATGGAACTATGATGGCATGGACAAACCTAACTTTTAGCATTAAATGATATATTTTTACACTTCAGGATCTTGTCTAGTCCCTTCATATCTGCCCTTCCAAGTCCTCCTCTTCTAATTTCTGGACTGCAGTCTCTATTCTGATTAATAACTGAGCAAATAAGGAAAATCTTTAACTAATTCAATGTCTTCTTCATCTGCTTCAAAGTTATGTAAATCATAAGTGGTCATTATTTATGTTTTCTTAATTTTCAACTGTAAACCTGCCTTTGCACTTTCTTCCTTGTCTTTCTTTAGTAACCATTCCAGGCTTTTGCTATTTTCTTCTAGTACTGTGATACCATCTGCATCTTATATTGTCGATGTTCCTTCCTCCAATTTTCACACCTTCTTCCTCTGAGTCTAATCCTACTTTCTATATCATATGTTCAGCATGCAAGTTAAATAGACAGAGTGATAAAATGCAGCCTTGCCTGACTCCCTTGGTAATTGGAAATCATTTCTGTTCTCTATATTCTGTCCTGCTGGAAGTCTCTTGTTCCAAGTTCAGATTACAAATCAGGATGATCAAATGTTGTGGCACATCCATTTTTAAAAGAATAATAGAATCATAGAGTTGGAAGAGACCATGAGACCCATCCAGCCTAACACCCTGCCATATAGGAATGCACAATCAGAGCACTCCCAACAGATGATCACCCAACCTCTGTTTAAAAATCTTCAAAGAAAGAGACTCCAACTCACTCTGAGGCAGCATATTCCACTGCCAGACAGCTCTGACCATCAGGAAGTTTTTCCTAATGTTTTGGTGGAATCTCTTTTCCTGCAGTTTGAAGCCATTGTTCTGCATCATAGATTCTGGAACAGCAGAAAGCAAGTTTGCCTTATCTTCTATGTGACATACGTTCAAATCTTTAAACATAGCTATTATACCAACTCTTAACTTTCTCTTCTCCAGGCTAAACATGTCCAGCTCCCTAAGCCACTCCTCATAAGACATGGTTTCCAGGCCTTTTACCATTTTGTTCACCCTCCTCTGGACACGTTCCAGCTTGTCAATATTCTTCTTGAATTGTGTTGCCCAGAAGTGGACACAATACTCCAAGAGAGATCTGACCAAAGCAGAACAGCATGGAACTATTAGTTGCCCCAATCAAGACACTATGGTCCTATTGATGTAGCCTAGAATTGCACTGGCCTTTTTAGCTGCTTCATCACACCGTTGACTAATGTTCAGCTTGTAGTCTACTAAGGCTCCTAGATCTCTTTCACATGGACAGTCAGCCCTCCACATTTGCTAGGGTTAGGAGTACAGGACCTCCACAAAAGTGGAAAAACTGCAAATATCAAAATATGTGTATGTATCTGTGAGAAGAGGGCCAAGACACTGTGGTGCTACTGGGCAACCAGGGTCCCTAGGTCAGGGAAAGGAAAAGGAAAGGGAGCAGGTTGGCATGGTGGCTCTATATTTCCTCTCTCTCATCTATTTCCTTCTTTGAGTGTGCGGGGAACATGAGGAGAGGGTTTGTGATGCTGAGAAATTGTTCCATGAGCCATCCTTAGCTGCCCAGGCAGTGACTAGTGAAGAAGGAGGAGGACTATAGGTAGGTTTTTCAAGGGCTATGTGGCCTGATTGGAGACACCAAGAGGGAAATTTCACCCAGAAAAGAAGTGCTCAAGGCAGGGGGACAGGGGTTGGAGAAGCTCACAAGCAGTCAAATCTGTGAAAGTTGAACCTGCAAATGTGGAGGGTCGACTGAACTATCATCAAGCCAGGTGTCACCCGTCATATATCTGGGCATTTCATTTTTTTCTGCTTAAGTGTTAGACCTTGCATACCTCCATATTGAAATTCATTTTGTTAGTTCTGGCCCAGGTCTCTACTCTGTTAAAGTCATTCTAAATTCTGATTCTGTCCTCTGGGGTATTAGCTACTCTCATAATTTGGTGTCAACTGCAAGAGTAATCCTTACTTCATGATCTATATGGTCAAAGGCTTTGCTATAATCTACAAAGCACTGGAATTACCTTTTAACAATATTTTTTGTATACTTCCATTTATGTTGTATGTGTTTTTATCTGTATTTGTTTCAATTTTTGCAAGCATCTTTGAGTTCAGTTTAGGGGGGAAAGACAGTATATAAGCGAATACATACATGATGACTATTGCTGCTATCACCATTATTGCCATCTTCATTATCACCATCATCAGCTTTGAGTGCACAGGATAAATGTACTGAATTTGGCCTTCAGTCAAAACCTCACATCTATGATCATGATTAAAAAATAAAATAAATTAAAAATTCACATCTGCAGTATGTATTTCTACTGTGACATTTTCTTAAGATGCCATGGACAGCATCTAGAGTTTCACTTCTGCTTCTCTGAATGCCAAAGGGGTTCTGTGAGAGCATAAGAAACAGGCAGCCAATTTGTAGAGAAACACAGTTGCAATTTATAGAGAAGCAGACATAGCACACTCTCCCCATTTAGCTGTAATGGTGGGTTGCAACCCTTGAAAAAGTTACTTTTTGTACACAGATCCAGGAGTTCACTAGTTAGCATGGCTACTAGCAGAAAAAAAAATTGGGAACTGTTAAAAAAAATCTTTCTAAATTCTGGATGAAGTCAGATATTTTGAATAGCTAAAGTCAAAATGTGCGTGCGATGCTTATTAGGCATTGCCTTTCAACTTGTGCTCTGATTACCCTGTCTTCAGGGAATGAAAAGGGCCTTGGATTACATTGCGCCAGGTGCCAAGATCAAATGTTACAAGTGGCATTTCATCATTTTCATTTAGCATATCAGAATCTTGAAATGATACTTTCAAAAGTTGAAGAAGTAGAAAATCTGTGAACAAATGGAATCATCAGCTCAATAACTCCTACAAAAGATTCAGGAAAATAGCTAAAAGGAACACACAATAAATATTTGGAGATATTAGATATCATGATATCATGATTCTGCCTAGAACGATCAAGAATACAGGATCTTCATGTTCATCTTAAGACATCAGTTGTGCTTTAAATAGCTTTGGCAATGAATAGACATGCTTCGTATGGCTGATGGTGTTGTTTTTTTTTAACTAGTCCAAGTTAGTACTGCATTACATTCAGGGCCCATTCATACTACACAGTTATAATGCTATAATCCCACTTTAACTGACATGGCAACATCCTAGGGAATCCTAGGATTTATAGTTTAGAGAGGAATACTTAGAATTCTCAGCCAGAGAGCACTTGTGCTTTACCAAACTACAAACCCCAAGATTCTGTAGGATTTTGCCAAGGCAGTTAACGTAGAATATTGTATTATAACTGTGGTATAGTGGTTTGAGCATTGGAGTATGACCGTGGAGACCAGGGTTCAGTTTGCTGCTCAGCCAATGAAAACCCACTGGGTGACCTTGGGCACACCACACACTCTCAGCCCCCAGAAAATCCTGTGGTAGGTGCACCTTAGGGTTGCTATAAGTCAGAAATGACTTGAAGGCACACAAGAACAAGTGCAGACAGGCCCCAAGTGATATCTAGATTATATCTATCTATCCTGTTTAGTGATATCTATTTTTCTCCATGGGACAAATATGGTCCCCATTATTGAACTGCATAAGATTTAAAATCAAATGGGAAGATTCTATTTGTGGGTCCCAGTAGAATGGCCCATTGGGCTACAATATGTGGTTGGGCCTTCTTACTTGTGGCACCCTGGTTATGAAGCTCCCTTTCATTAGAGAGCTAGAAGTCCTCCATGCATTTATTCTTCAAATGGCAGTTTAAAAAAATGTTCATTTTCCTCTGAGGAAATGGAAGGTCATGGCCAAATAAATCTGATACATCTTATGGGTAGCACAAAACTCTGGGGTGGGGTAGGGGAGAATAAGTGTGGGGGTTTTGGTGGCTTTTTGTTGACTGTTTATATTTTATTTTGCATTTTAATCAGGCATGTAATTTATTATTTTATATATTTATTATGTGTGATTTAACTGTGTGTTTTTGGGTAGATCAGTATGTTCACCGTGATCAGACAGCCTCTATCAGAAATGCCAGCAAATCCATTGGAAACCTAAGAAACTGGCGAGAGGTGATGAAGACTCCCATTTGGCACACAATCTGATTGCTACAGTGCACACTGTGATTACTGCCTCTTCCAGGAATCCATGGCAATTTCTAAACAATGGTAGAAACACTCGAAGTCAATGTATGACAGCATATCACAGCTTTTGCCAAGAAACCAAAGTCAGCCATGTAACATGTTCTTGCATCGGTTGTTCTCAGTGAATTGAGTAATCCTTTGCCAAATTCAAGTCATTCCCTGAATTAATGTGCTAGTAGATGTGTGAGTGTGTGGGAGCCATAATGTGATGTTTTCATCATTCCATGAATAAGCTTTAATTAGGACAATTAAAGCCTTCCTCTGAGAAGCTGTGCTTCATGGAGAGGACTTCCACATTACATTTAGGGTGCCATTGAGGGAGCTGCCTATATGAATGAAACTTATTCTGTTGTCTTAGAAGCTACATGTACTTTCTGTAAGGAACTTTCGAGACTGGGAATAAGTCTAGGTGTTTTTTTCTTTCTCTAATATACTTCCAGGATATAATATACTTCTAATATACTTCCAGGATCTAATGTACTTCCAGGAGGTTTGGAAATGTTACTTTGGGGGACTACAGCTCCAGGATTCTCCCTGTAAGCTTGGCCACCTGATTCAATTCCATTTTGGGAGTTGTAATTCAAAAAAGAATATTTTCCAGGCTGTAGTTTTTGGCTGTACAGTAGGCTCTCAATATATTTGAGGGTTCTGTTCCAGGGACCCCCTGGATACTAGAAATCACAAATGCTTGCATCCCATTATATTCAGTGGTGGTGATACGTGCACTGATTCTTTAGCACATCCCTGCATATATTACCTCCATTGTATGTATAGGTCATGATGCTTCCCGTGAACAGGAATTCACACATATGGAGGTCATGATAAGGAAAATACCAAAGTTGGAATCATTTATGCCATAGTGTTCTGATTTCAGTTTTTGATCCGTGAGGAAAGATCATAATGCTAAGTAAAGTAGAAGGCAGAAGGAAAAGAAGAAGGCAGAATTACAGATGGGTTGATTCAATCAAGCAACCCACTACCCTAAGAGATCTTGGAAGTCTATCACTCATCAGGTTACTATGTTGATGTCAATTTGATGGCAAATAACAACATGTGTAATAATGAATATCAAATGGGGATATGGAGTGTATCAAGTCTACAATAATACCCTGCTAGAGTGCTGTACTCCATTCTCCAGACTTTAGCTCTAGATATCTCTGGCACAGAATTCCAAGGACCAAATTAGTACACTGGAGAACTACAAATTACAAATCCCAGGATTGGATAGGATGGATTAAAGTGGATTCAAATTGACTTAACTATGTAGTGCAGATTGCAAAGAGAACTTGCAGCACCTTTGAGACTAACTGAGGCCCTTTTCGCATGGCATTCATTATGTGAAAGGGCTTCTGGAGCATTGCACGATTGCGAGGAGCATTTCAGACGATATCCTTGCAATTGTGCAATGCTGCTGGGGCCGGCAGGTGCCTATTGCGCACTATATCATTTTCAGCTTTTAGCCAAAAATGGTGCATGATTGCGCATTGCTCCGGGGCCCCACATGCACTTACTGTATGTACGGAGCTCCGGAGCCATGGCCCTTGTGCTTCCTCCCCCAGCACAGCCTGGGAAAATACAATACCCAGCTGTGCTGCAGAAGGAAGAGGTGGAGTCCTCACATTGCCTGCTGGCCGGCTGGCAACTCCTGCAGAGTCGAAGCAGCGGGGCTGTGAGAGCCTCGTGGAAGAGGCTGCTAGCGTGATCCCGCATAACCGTGCTGGACAGAGATAAGGTGTGTAAAGGGCCTGCAAGAAAGAAGTTGGTAGCATAAGCTTTCATAGACTTAAGTCTACTCCATCTACTTCATGATGTGTAGTGCAGAAACACTTATGATATTTTGGCTCAAATTTTTTTAATTAATTTGTTTGCAGTACAGCAATTACCATGCTTTCTGTGCAGAAGATCCCAAGTTAAACTCCTGGCTTTTCTAGGTAGGAAGGAAAGGTCTTCCATCATATCCTGCAGAGCTGCTGCCAGTGAGTACAAACAAGACTTAGCTAGACTGATTGATGGCTTGATTTGCTATTGGGAAATTTTATATGTATTAGTGTTGCAGGAATACAGAGGTGGAAGTTCAATGAGGTCTGAAGCAGTTTATTACAAGCCATAGATATCTTCCCCATCTGAAGTTCCATGCATTATGGTTTGACAATACCAAGAAGAGTTTTTCTTTTTCTTTTAGTCAGTTTTGTTACAAACAACCTCCTTTTCTTTTTCCCTTGGTTTTATCAGCTAAGCTCTCCACTATCCTTTAAATCTTTGATAGAAATCTCTACAGGAGTAAAATGCATTAAGTTGCTCAATTTCTTATTTTAAGTGCTTTGTATTTGAGTATGAAATCTTTCCCTTGAGTACAGTATTTCATAGATTGCTTGTAATGTGAGCTTTCCCCTCTTAAGAACATTTTGTGAAAAGGGCTTAACAATGTGTTTTCTTCTTTCCTTTCTGTGGAACTTGCATTATCTGCTTTATGATTAATGCTGCTTCTTCAGCGACCACTGGCTTTCTTGTTTCCACAGGAAGCTTCTTCCCATTGACTGGCTTTTCCATAGGTTCTTTTTAACATGCCCTAACAGCAGCCAACACCTGGTGTCCTCCAGATTTGTTGGACAAAACTTCATTTTTTTGGTGTGTCTGTCTAAAGGGAACAATTCATTTTTAATATGTAGGAATTAAAAATAACTGCTTTCCATCTACTTCCACCTTGATTTCACCAAACAGCTATTATTACCCATTTTCACTTAAGAACTTTTAAAAACTATTTCTTCTTATTTATAGAAGTTCTAAACTGCTCCACATTGAAGAGTTCAGATCAGTATATGAGAAATAAAATACAAAGGTTTACTAGAAAACACAAATAACAGTACTGGGTGAAATTTGGTGGTGAAGAAATACTTCTCAAAAACAGAAATACAAACTCATGCTTAAACTCCTTCAGAAGGACATTTCACAGGAGAGAAGCTGACAGAATAAAGCTTCTATTCTGGTGGTCACCATGTAGATCTTGGATTCAAATGGAACAACCAGAGGGACATTCTCCAAGGTCCACATTGATCAGGCAGGTTGCTAGGGGAGAAGGGATCGCCTCAGGTATCCTAGTACTAAGCTGTATGCATATACCAGAAATACAAATCAGATCTAGTAGCAAATATTTGTTTGTATTTGTAGTTGTTTCAATTTTTGTAAGCGTCTTCGAGTCTCAGCTCTACAGAACCTTCAGCAAAAGCAGTGGTGGCTCATGGCTCCCATGTCAGTCAGGCAATTAATCTGTTCTGAGTTTTAGTCTGAACTTTCAGCAAGCTGTCTCAAAATAGTGAAGGGACTGGAAGCCATGCCCTATGAGGAGGGGCTTTGGGAGCTGGGGATGTTTAGTCTACAGAAGAGAAGGCTAAGAGGGGACATGTTTAAATATTTAAATATTTTAAATATTTGTTTAAATATTTGAAGGGATGTCATGTCGAGGAGGGAGCAGGCTTGTTTACCGCTGCTCCAGAGACTAGGACAAGGAGCAATGGATTCAAGCTGCAGGAAAAGAGATTCCACTTAAACCTCAGGAAAAACTTCCTAATGTCAGAGCTGTTCGGCAGTGGAATATGCTGCCTTGGAGTGTGGTGGATTCTCCTTCTTTGAAGGTTTTTAAGCAGAGGCCGGATGGCCATCTGTTGGGAGTGCTTTGATGTGGGTTCCTGCTTGGCAGATGGTTGGACCAGATGGCCCCTGTGATCTCTTCCAACTCTATGATTCTATGATTCTATGACCTCATTGTCAAAGTTTATGTAGGTTCAGCATGTTGGATAGCTCCTTTAAAGTTCAGACTAAAAGCCAGAGTGGATCATTGCCCACTGACATAGGAGCCACCTTGTTTTGCACTAGCTGCAGCTTTCTGGCCAGCCTTATGGGTAAATCCATATAGATAATCTCACAATAATTCAATGTAGAGGTTTCGTTTTAAATGGCAGGAGTTGTGGGACAGGAATTTCTGCTTAATACATTCTAGATAATGCTTCAAAGAACTGTTAAGATCTATGACAGAAGTTCCCAGGAACTTCCCAAGATAAACAACATGCATGCAGCCTAATGCCCCCAAATAGGAGATATGCATTTACAAGCTTTCATCGCCTGCCTTTCCCAGTTTACATCTCCAGTTTACATCTTTTGTTTGCTTAATAATAAACAGAAAGCTTCACAGCTCATTACTTTAATAAAAGATAAACATTGCTAGTAGAACAGGCAACTTCTCATGCAGTTATTTCCTCTTTGGGGAGGTGAGGGGGAAGATCTGTTAGGCTACAGACAGTTTTGGAAATAAGTGGAACATTTCTGAGTGAGGCTTTAAATCTTTAGCCCATCTCACACTAGTCTTTTGTTTTGCTAAAGAAGTGAGATTTACACTACCGCCATGTTACGGGAAGCATAATGCTTCCATTGGCACTTCCTTTGGCACTTCAGTTTGGTCCCATGGGGGTAGCAATATTTTATTCTATAGCTTTTCTACACAGGAGGAGGTTTTGGATGGCCACCCAGTACCTTCCATACACCAATGGACTCTCAGTATAGCAGCTGAGTGAAGCACTCTCCCTCTCTTATCTAATATATAAAAGTCAAAGTTTGTTTGTCTGTGTCAGGTGGAGACCTCATATGATTGGCTGCCTAAGAAGATTCTATGGAATCCTGGGGTTTGCAGTTCAGGGAGGGGCCTTTAGAATTCTCATCCAGAGAGCTCTTGGGCCTGGCCAGTTGCTATGGAGATGAGGCCTAGCAGCAAGGAGGAGGGCAGTGAATTCTCTCTGGAACCCAACCTCTGCATGTTAATAACTCTGAATACAAATTGGATTGGGGAATATGGGGAAAAGTTACAGGTACTGGACAAGATGGTTTGGGGAATTAGAGAGGCACAATCTCAAATCTTTCTAACAAGTATTACCTATGAGAAAATGAATCCTGGGCAACGTTGGATATATACGCTAGTGTGTGTGTGTGTGTGTGTGTGTGTGTGTGACAAATTGGGGATCTTGTGACAGTCCCCAGAGAAGGCTTTATCCATGGTGTACCCAGGCCTTCTTTCTACATGCTGTACTGGAAATAAAGTGAGGATGTAGAGCCAGGGGAAACCTTGGGTAACCACAACTACTACATGTTCCAAAATATCTACCTGATCCCTAAATTTAATTACTTGCAAAAGGGATCTTTTGCACTAGCAAAAAATGCTAGAACAATACTGGGCTGTTAAACAGATTATTTTTAGATGAAACAAACAAACAAGCAAACAAAACTGGGATAACACCAGGATGAAAATGAAATACCTGCAATATTATATGGAAAGAGCTATATTTCAAAGCTGCTTCAGTGGGCCACAAATCCAAAATAATCTTATTTTTTAATTTCGAAGAAAGCTAAAAGTGATAAACTTTCATACCAAACTGGCACCCTCAGTGGGGAACTTTATCCAAGGAGAAGGAAGGAAGGAAGGAAGGAGGGAAAGAAAAGTGGTGTGCAATCCCTTAGGTTCCACCCCTATCTTACATCAAGGGTGAGCAAAGTGTGACTTCCCATGTCTGTTTTATGCACCTATTTTTTTGCACACTTTGTGGCTGCTGTTGGATACCAGGGCAGAAAACAGCCCCCCACAGTTGGTCAACCCACCTTTGACTAAGGGTGAATCTGAGCCATTAACATTATATCTCTATCTTAGTCTCATCTTAAGTTTTTTAAGGTTGCTCTCATTATTTTGTACAATTGTTATGTTAGAACCTTCTAGCAAACTATTGACTAGTACCTTTACTTGCCTTTCAGCACCATATCTGAAAGCTTTTAGTAACACCACCTGTGGTGTAAATGGGACTAGATCTCCAGTAGTTTCTTTGTTTGCTTTGAAGACATCCTTCCAGTAAATCTGTAAAATTTTCACACCGACAAAATCAATATGTACAAACAAATACAACACACACTTGTGCACATGCACACAAATACCCCAGTATATTTAGCTTGACTTCTCCAATATCTGCCTGACAGAGAGCATACTGCTGGAGTGTAATACAATTGGAACAATATTTTGTAGACCTATTCATGTCTTAATTAATTCTCCACTTCCTCACTTAATTTTAGCTACAATTCTAAACTATTTACTACTCAGTAAATTCCACTGATGGGGGCCAGAATGGTTTAGTGGTTTAAGTATTGGAATGGACCTCTGAGAGACTAGGGTTCAAATTCTCACTCAGTCATGGAAGCCTACAGGATGACTTTGGGTAATTCATACTCTCTCAGCCTAAGAAACAGTCTAGAGATCTAGACTGACTAATATCTTCTTCTCATTCTTCTATAAGCCCAGTGTGAGGTTATAGCCAGTTGTGGTGCTTAAGCTAGGAAACAAGAATTGCAGCTGGTTTCTGCACTATTTTCAAAATGTGAGAACATTGTATAAGAATTGCAGATGAAATGTGGTGGATAAGACCAAAGTCCTATCTAATCCACTAGAGTCACAGCAGGCAAAGTAAGACACAAAAGCATCAACAACTTTCTACAATTTGCCCTCCACATTCTCTAGGATTAGGGGCACAGGACCCCCGTGAAAGTGGAAAAACTGTAAATAACTCTAGGCCCTCCCAAACCATATTTAACACATAAAAAAGTATGATCACCGTCTTCAAACCACCGTGGATTCCTTTGGGGCATCAGGGTTCCTTCCCAAGGCAGAAGTGGGTGGCCGGTGTGGGCTTACTGCCACTTCCACTGCTGCCTCACACCATTTTTAATGGGGACTTACAAGCCTCATTCACAATTTCTCAGTCTTACAAGACTTGCAGTCCCTGTTAAAAACAGCACAAGGAGGCAGCAGAGGTGACAGCAAAGAATCCGTGAATAATCAAATCTGCAAAAGTGAAACCCGCAAATGTGGAGGGCTGACTGTATTCTTCACTAAGTTTCCTCTCAAAGGTAGAAATGAGTAATTTTAACAATTATCTTCCCAAAAAGAAAACATTTGAAAAACACAGTTTTTTCTAAAAGCCTATTTGCAATTTGGGACTTATTCTGCACAAAATTAGCATGCAGTTGTTTTGCAAGGAAAACAACATTTTCAGTGCAGAAAACAGCATTTTCGGGGCAGAATATGATATTTCTACATAGAAAAATTATTTCCTGTGCAGAAAAAAGCTTGTGTTCTACACAGAACAACCATGTGCAAATTTTGCATAGAATAAGTCCCAAACTGTGAAGATTTTCACCAGTCCAGAATTCTCATCTAGGTTTCTCAACAGCCCCCCCCCCAAAAAAAAAACTAAAAAAACCCCTGCAACTATGATTAGTAGCTTTTGGTAGGCTTTTTATCCATTCATTTTTCTAATCTTAAAAAAACTGCCCAGTGCAGTTGGAGGCCATCACTACATACTTTGTTAAATGCAAGCGTACATCAGTGGCAGAATTGCTGTCTGAAACCACTTTCAAATCTCTTTAGAAGAAAACTGTTGCGTGTCTTGTGTGTCAGAAGGTAATGGCTGGAATCTTGCCTCAGAAAGATGGATATATGGCATATAGCTTTGTATCCTGATGCTATCTCCCCAGAACCTACCTTTTAAGCAGTTTACTACTCCGACACAGCCATTTCTGTGTTGTTGGAGAGCAGGAAGATCAGTGCAGACTATTTTTCTGTTCCATTCTGTAACAAGCATCCAAAGGAACCTCCAGAAGCCACTAGAAAGTTCCTGCAAATGACATCCTTGCAAGAGGAATATAAATGAATGTGTCTCTGCTGATGCCTCCAGTCTCCAAAACCATGCAAATTGCTATACTGTGAGATCTGCATCACTTAAAAGGTCAGTTGTGGGGATTTTGGTAATTGCATGGTTGGGAAAGAGCCCCAGATTTCTTCAATCACCAAGAAACTGAGTTGTCATGACATAAATCTGACTTACACTATTTAATTCCCCAATAGAATTCTGGTTCTTATTGAATTTCCACTGTTAACTTGAAATAGACTAAGGGAACAGGCAAATAACATGTATAGATCCCAGTACTGTTTATGCTTGTTGGGAATTGTATTTGGCTGGTTAATTTTTGGTGTTTGTGACTTTGTGTCTTAAGCCATTTCTGCACTAGACTGTTATAGCGCTATGATTCCATAGGATGTTGAAAGTGGAATCATAGTGCTATAACAGTCTAGTGCAGAAATGGCCTTAGTTGTTTTTTTATTTATGGCGACCCTAACGCAAACCTATCGCTGGATTTTCTAGGGCTGAAAATATGTGACGCACCCAAAGTCACTCAGTGGGTTTCCATGGGGGAGTAGGGAACTGAACCCTGTGTCTTCAGGGTTGTAATCCAATGCTCAAACCACCACACTGGCTTTCGGTAAAAAAAAAAAAAAGGCAATGTTTCCAAGCTCTAGCAAGAATTACCTTCTCAAGAATTTGAACATGTCTTTAAAAATTTGACTTTTCCCACTTGGCAGTAATCTAAGATGTCTTGCCAGGCTGGTTATAATGATGCTTAATTTAGATAAAGTACTTGAGAGGATGTTCTGGGCACCAAAGAGCATCCACCTATAATTGCTCATTAGCAATGTTAGTTCACCAGACTGCTTC
Organism: Ctenosaura bakeri; assembly: GCA_948474755.1. NCBI lineage: Eukaryota > Metazoa > Chordata > Lepidosauria > Squamata > Iguanidae > Ctenosaura > Ctenosaura bakeri. Next base: position 18,227 of record CAOLHI010002889.1, read on the forward strand.
TCTCTTCTGTTGAGTATTTAATCCATACATCAGTCAGTTCTTCTGCTTTAAGTATTTCATCTAGGATGAAAAATAAATGAACTTAATTCCCTTACTTACAATCTCTTCACACAGATGGCTAACTAGGCTTCCTCTTCCACTCCTCCCCCAGAAAACCTCCCTCCCTTGATATCTTTCAATTCTTTGTTTGTTTGTTTACTCCAGCAATGACTGAGTGGCTAATTTGTTCTAAGGTTTCTTCTCAAGCCATTGATACCTGCTTCCTTGATACTAAAAAAGTACAGTACAAAATATATTTACACTGAAGTGGGAGCAAAATGGTTAGGTTTCCAACCTGTGCTATTGGCCAAATTGATAATGTATTATTTCAAGAGTGAAAATACTATAAGAAAAGAAAGTAAGGAATAAAGAGCCAAGAAGATCTCCAGTATGACATGACAGTCTTAAAGTTTTGATGCTTTAATGATGAATGATGTTGGATCACATTTAAATGATCTCTATTCGCATTGCTTTTTCCTGGCATTAGCCTACATTCTACAGCCTTGGCATGGCCTGGTAAACAGCTTTTCAATGTACAATAGTCAAGGTTGTACTACCCAGACTGTTCCATTACAGTCATTCTGTTTCCTCACTCTCTTTGGTTTCTTGCTTGCTTGCTTGCTTTTGGCCACCTTTTCCCATGATTGAGAGAAGAAATGTCATGAAAAGCTCGTCTTTTTGCTGATTGTTCAGTAACAGTAATACAAAGTGGAGAACCTTTGATTTTCAGATGTTTTGGACTTTACTTTCAAGTAACTCTGGCCAGCAAGGCCAATGGTTAAAGGCTGAAGGCAATAGGAAAAGAGGGAGGCCTTGTTATAGGTGGACGGACCCAACAAAGAAAACAGTGGTCCTGGATTTGGAAGATCTGAGTGGTGTTGTTAACAACAAGGGGTCTTAGAGGTCTCATGATCAAGGGGTCCCCACAAATCAGAGCTGATTTGATGGTTTCAGAGGTTCAGTATCTCCCCAGGTTCAACTGCCTTTGCAACAGAGCTTGGAAATGTTAATTTTTGGACCATAACTCCCAGAATCTCAATGGACAATAGTTGGGCTGGCTTGGATACTGGAATAGCAGTGCAACAAATTAACCTCTTCCATGCTCTGAGGAACTCTGTAATAAAAGGAAGCAAAACCAGGTACTTCTTTACCCTGAGATATAACATGCAGGCTGCGACAGTTGTGTTTGTCAATTCCAATTCCAGTTCAAGGCAAATTGGAATATCCTTGCAGGCAGAGGGAAGGCACAGTCCACCTCTACAATGCACATAGTAGAGGTGTTTGTCTTGAATATGGAAAGTTAACATATAATTGAAAAAGAATCTAGAAAACTTGGCTGAGATCCAACAACAATGTAGCTACACTTCCAGGTCTACCTTTTAAGCTGGGCAGCCCACCTCTCACCACAATTTGGATTTATAATTAGCTGACTGGCTGAACACAAAGGGTGCTTCCAATGGCCCCTCTTCATCCTGGAAAGAAGTGACTAGTGGGGTGTCACAGAGTTTTGTCCTGGGCCCAGTGCTATTCAACATCTTTATCAATGACTTGGATGATGGAATAGAGGGCATGCTCATCAAGTTTGCAGATGAATTTTAACAGGGAGAAATGTAGGGTACTACACTTAGGAAGAAAGAATGAAATGCACAGATATAGAATGGGTGATACATGGCTTGAAATCAGTACGTGCGAAAGGGATCTAGGAGTGTTAATGGACCACAAGCTGAACATGAGTCAACAGTGAGATGTGGCAGCTAAAAAGACCAATTTGATTCTAGACTGTATCAATAGAAGTATAGTGTCAAGATCAAGGGAAGTAATAATACCACTTTATCCTGCTTTGGTTAGACCTCACCTGGAATACTATGTCCAGTTCTGGGCACCACAATTCAAGAAGGAGATTGACAAGCTGGAATGGGTCCAGAGGAGGGCAACCAAAATGGTGAAGGGTCTTGAAAACAAGCCCTATAAGGAGCGGCTTAGGGAGCTAGGTATGCTTAGCCAGGTGAAAAGAAGGTTTAGAGGTGACATGAAAGCCATGTTTGAATATTTGAAGGGATGCCATGTTGAAGATGGAACAAGAATGTTTTCTGCTGCTCCAGAGACTAGGACACCAAGTAATGGATTCAAACTACAGGAAAAGAGACTTCACCTATACATCAGGAAGAACTTCCTGACAGTAAGAGCCGTTTGACATCTTTGTCATGCAACCATCGAGTGCAGTGGAGTCACTTTCTTAGAAGGTTTTTAAACAGAGGCACGGTGGCCATTTAATAGGGGTGCTTTGAGTGTTTTTTCCTACATGGCAGGGAGTTGGACTCAATGGCCATTCTGCTCTCTTCCAACTCTATGATTCTATGATTCTATGATTCTATGAACAGGAAGAATTTCTGAGGTGCTGGAGAGTAGAGTGATGAGTCATAGAGCACCTAGCCCTCTCCCAGTTGTGGGGGACTGCATGGTTAAAAAGACAGGTTTTGGGGGGCACTTTTGGTTGTTGCAGTGGTGCAATGACAGTAAAAGTGAATTAATGTAATTGCAACATTGTAATTCAAGCTTATAACACTGAAATTACTGAACAGGATGCCAGCCACTTTCTCTTGCTTTCCACATGCAAGGAGACTGGTTATTTTTAAAAAGCACAAAAAACCCACCCACATACATTTTTAGGTGCTACGGTCCCTTGAGGACTTATTTACTAAAATATTTGTATCCTACCCTACATATAAGAATCTCAAGGCAATGTATAATATAACCAATTTAAACGTGTTAATTTAAAATTACAAGCATAATTCAAATAGACTAACAACATATTAAACAATTGGGCAAGTTAAAACAGTTTAAAGCCAGTTAAAACTACTTAGGGTAATTAAATATTAATTTAGAACTAAAACCATGAACATGTGCAGATTTGGATTAAATGAACAAGTCTCCAAAGGCTCTGACGTGTTTTTGCCTAGTGCTGGAACTAAGCCAGTATTGGCCAGTATTAGTCCCCACTGGGCTTTTAAGTGAGGATATTTTACAGCCAGGGTGCTGCAGCAGAAAAAGCTTTCTCCTATATCCCCCCACAATGTACACACACAGAGGGAGGGAGGGAGGGAGAGACCATTTCCACACTACACTGTTATAGTGCTATTATTCCATTTTCAACATCCTGTGGAATTCTAGGTTTTGTAGTTTACTGAGGCCAAAAAGCCCTCTGGCTGAGAATTCTAAATGCCCCTCCCTAAACTGCAAACCCCAGGATTCAATAGGATGTTGAAAATGAAATAATAGCACTATAACAGTGTAGTGAGGACGTGGCCAGAGAGAAGCATGCACACATACTAGTGGTATTAAGAACATGTGTGGCCAAGTGACTGTGAAGCTGGAAAATGACACCATGCGCTGCTAGGATGTATATTCCAGCCTGTTATGAATTTTAGCTGTTAATCTTCACTGCTACCACCCACTGAATTATGAATTATCTGGACACTTGGACAGTACAGTGGGACCCTGTCCAACCATGTACATCCCTAAGCTTAAGGATCTTCCTTTTCCCCCAGTCTACCTAGCTTGGCGTGGGAAGGAGAGAGACAGGGCCTTTTACAGAAAGTATTTGTTAAAGGTAGGCAAATAAACAAGGCAAATTACCACACATGGGAAGCTCCCTCCTCCCAGGCACGCTTAGTTACAAAAAGAACAGATATAAAAGCACAGATACATTCTTTAGATCAGCCAGCCTCCAAAATAACAGAAAAGTCCCTAATGCAACTAGATAACTATTTCTAATTACTCACAGTTGTTCCTAGGCTTAGATGTTCTAAAGGGAAGGGCCAGGAGGTGAGACCTACGGCCTGCAGCCTGCTACTGGCTCAGAACCCCCCTCCATGAGGTTCCTGGGTTGTTCTTCTTTGTTATCCCTTTGTTATCCCTTTGTTATCTCTCTCGGCCGCATGGCCTCCAAGAAGTTTTATAAATTCTCCTTGGAAGCATCTGGAAGCATCCTGACGATGCTCACTTCTTTCCTTTTTGATTGGTCAGTTCTCACCCTATGACCTGTGATGCTGACCCACATGACCTATGATGCTGACCACATACTAAAATGTAATCTAATCTCAACACCTTATTAACCCTTGGTTTACCTGAAGAGGGAACTGTCCCCCTTTTAGCTAAGTCTAGATAATGGGAAGCCCCATTATCACAGTGACATCAAAATGTAGGCAAAAGTTATTAATGAAGAACTGCACACAAATTAGATGAGACTACAGCAGTTTGCTTCTGCCTGAACCTACTGGGAAAGGCAAGAACCTACTCCTCTTCTCCTCTTCCCCACCTAGTTGGATTAACTGAGTGCAAACTACTTTTGTACTTTGAACTCAGTTTGCAAAAACTGAAGTAAACTGAGGACAAAGGGAGAAAGTTGGGAGGAGGAGAGAGAAACTGGTACATTTTAAAAGCAGCTGAAAAAGTGGGATGAAATAGGATTACTTGGGACTGTTCCTGCCAAATTAGGACAGATGTAGGGTATGATTTATATGCTATCACCAGCATCTTGAATTCAGACCAGAAGCATATTGGCAGCCAGCATAATGGTATTTGTCCTTACTGAACCTTTTTAATCACTTTGTATTGGGAAGTCATTGGGATAGCTCTGCTGTAAAGTAACGAAGAGAATTCTGCATAGCAAGGAGCAACCGAGGCTGGGGTGAAGCAGTAGGGATTGCTCTGACTCCTTGTTACCTTTTTTGAAAGGATCTTGGCGAGGCTGCTGAAGGCAGTATGACAAAACAGTAACAAATTCATGGCATATGCAGTTAGAACAGTGTGACTGCCGACAACCTTTCCAAAATTGTCAGCACAGTTAGCACTCTGTGTCCCAATTTCATGTGCTTTGTGTTCAGCTAGTTATTTGGTTGCAGTCATCATCATTGACGGGGCCTCGTGGATAATTGGACAATAGGCAACTGGTAGGGTGGGTGGTGGGTGGGAGCAGGAGAAGCTATAAAAGTTTGAAGAATCGCAAAGGTTAGTTTGCAGTGCAGGCATCAAACCCAGAAAAAGAAAACACAAATGGTCCCTTTTCTCAACGGCAGTTCAAATGCAGCATTTCACAGGCAGTGTCTTTGATTGCCAAACAAAAATAATGAGGATACTAGTTGGGGAATAATCTTACAGCCTTGCAGCCAGCTGAAAAGATGTTCCCTAAAATGAAATGGCAGATTACTCTGAAATGTACACAAAGAAATTGTGGAAATGAAATGGGGTGGTGATGGTAGGGGAGAGATGAAGGCTTGTCTTGGTGTGTAATTGCTTGGGCATTTTCTAGCAAAAACAATTTAATGTAAAAGGTTTTGTTTTTTTGCTTGCTCATTTCAGCTTTAGTTTGTTCACTCCACAACAATGGAAGGCCATGAGCTGTGGGGATCAGCAATCAGTGATGTGATGCCAAAGCTTTAGCAGGGGCACCCCTCCCCTAGCTCCCCTTCTTCCTCTTCTTCTTGCCAGCCTGTGATAAACTCCTGTTTGGATTTGGAAGGAGGAGAGATAAGGGGGCTGAAAAATCTTTTCATTTAAAGGAGAACTGCTGCTCCATATTGATAAAACAAAGACGAGAGGCAACATCACTTGGCAAAGAGGCTTTTATTAAGTGCATTTGCTGGAAATGTTGATGCTTTTTGCTGGAAACCTTGATGCCTTGTTCCTGAAGTCTCTATAGAGCACACTGATAGTATTGAACAGTAGCTCCGCATTTTGTCATGCCTCTCTCTGGGATAGCAGCAGTACAAGAGTGTCTAGAGAAGGCCTCGGCACACCAGTCATTCAAATGGTGCTGCCTCAATCGTTCTTACTGAACAATCAGCCAGGACAGAAAAGGCAGGCAGCAAACACGCATCACTAGAAACAAAGTCAGTTGCCCACTCTGTGAAAAAGACTCTAAAGCCAGCTCAGAGATTCTACTGTGCTTTCTCAGCCCTTGGAACTGGACTCTGCCTACTCTTTTTGCATGTCCCTTAGCCCACCTTGGTTTTCCTAGCTACTAATACCTCAGCTATTTGACCTCTGAGCTGCTAATTACCTATGCAACTTTTCTCCTTTCCCAGTGAATTATGGCACATTTATAATTCATACATATTGTGGGTGGATCAAAGAATCTTAGGCCATTTCCACACCAGCCTGTTGTAGCGCTCTTATTCCACTTTCAACATTCTATGGAATCCTGGGGTTTACAGTTTAGGGAGGGGCCGGCCTTGTACAAAAACGGCCTTTCCCCCCACACTGCAGACTGGAAGGGAAGAAGCTCCCCTATCTCCCAATCAAAAAGCAGCTATGAATTTGCAGCTACACCATAGCAATCCAATCTGATTCCAAGTCAAATTCAATGTACAGTTGTCCCTGCACTTTTATGAGGGTTCAGGACACAGACCCCTGGAAAGTGGAAAAACTGCAAATAACTCCCACTCTGCTCCCCCTCCAATTCCTTTCCAGGGCTCCCCTCTTCCCATTCCCATGTAAAGTAAAGGAAATGGGGGTGAGGGGAGGCTCACATGAGCCTTCCTTTCCCCTTCCAGAGCTCCCTCTGCCATTCCTATGCATTTTGCCCTGCTGTGGAAAAACTGCATGAGCCTCCCCCATCCATTCTTTTCCGCCTTGCCTCAGCAGGAGGCATAGGAATGGCAGGGGGGGGCTCTGGAGGGGGAAAAGGAAGGCTTGCACAAGTTTTTCTGCACCCTTCTTTCCCTTTTGTTTTGAAGGGAAGGAGGGAGCTCCAGAAGAGGGAAAAGAAGGCTCATGCAAGCTCCCCCCGTCCCATTCTGTTTTGTCTTGGTGCAAGTTCTTTGGGCTGGGGCAAAATGCATGGAAATGGGAAGGAGTGAATGGAGGGGAGGCAAGCATATTTGTGAACAATCAAATTCACAAACATCAAACCCACGAATGTGGAGGGAGGACTGTACTAATTGTGACTTTTAAAGCTCAAATGATAGGCCTAAACTAAGGATGGAGACTTTCTTACAGCCCAATGGACCAATTCTATTTCAGAGAATATCTTGGGGGCTACATTCCAATAGTGAGTGGGGCCAAAGACAAAAGGATGGAACCACAAATATCAACATATCTTAGATTAAATCTCTCACTGCCACTGGCTAAGTGTTAGGGGAGGCATTTCAACTCTAAAAACCCCATGCAAAAACAAGAATGGGAAAAATCCAGTTCAAAGACAGTTTTATCATGGGGAAGAAGAAACAGCTCTCAGTGGGATCCCCAGAAGGTTGGATTGAAGCTCAGCTCCACAAACAATTGAGAATTCCAGATATGGAATTCCAGTCCTCCCTCCCAAAATTGGGAATAAGTTTCTTAACATTCATCTTCTACCACAAGAATGGCAATCACGTGGCCCTTCATATGGCTAGGCTGGTTAGTGCTTCTGATAAAAATAGAAGTTCAAAAGTTCAAAGAAGTTCAAAAACACCTAGAGAGCTACATGATTTCTACCCTGTTGCATTGTACAATCTTTCCCCATTTGTTGAAATTGTCTATAGAGGGTCTCACCTGCATCCTATTGACATCTGAGTTATTGAAACATGCTGAGCTGTTAATTTTGTGAAACTTTCTGCTGCAACATCTCTCTTTCATTGTGGGTTATTTTGTATTTCATTTTTAATGTTACTTTTGATTTGAATATATTGTTTAGATTGGAAGATGTTAATGGATAGACCAACCATGTGAGCAGTGTTCTTTTTTTAGTATGCCAGCTGCCAGCATATCATTGGAACTGATGCTTAAACAAGTTGTCTACTTGCTTCTGTCATGAGATATGGCTGTAATTGCATGTACATTGATGCATGCATATACATTCAACCAGGCACATATATACAGACATGACCTCAGGCATGTATTTATCGGATTCTTTGGCAATGAAGTGTGGCTGAGGAAGAAAATCTGATAAGCCAAAAATCAAGAATGTGAGAAATGACAAGGGTTTTGAAAGCAAGTTATTGCTTATTACAAATTAACTCAAACCAAACATTAGAACTGGAATCATATATCCCAAAGGTGTTAGTAATGAAAATATTAAAAGATAGGGAGAATATGGTGCATTGGGATATAACAGCTTACCAGAAAGCTTACCAGCCGGCCCCTCCCGAAACTGCAAACCCCAGGACTCCAGAGGATGTTGAAAGTGGAATCATCGTGCTATAACAGGCTAGTGCGGAAATGGCCAGAGTCTGTGTTTCTGCTTCTCTACATAATATGTTCTCTTTTCCAATCTGCAGACTAACCCTTTCTAAAAATAGCAGAATTTTAGGAATGGATACTTATACTTTCTTTCTTCTGAGTAGTTGGAATGTTTATGAACATTCATAATACTCCAGCTTCTGAGGCCCTTTTCGCACGGGCTTTCCCGAGCGAAATAACCCTGTGAGCCGTGCGGGAGTGGGAGCGCCGCTCCACACGACGCACTCCCACTTCCGGCGCTCTCACGGGGCTGCAGCGGCACGAGCGCGGGGTTTTTGATTTTCGCTTCCAAGCGAAAATCACCCCGCGCTCGCGCAACGCTCCCCGGCGCCCACCCGCACTTACCTGTTGTGCGGTGCGTCGGAGAGGCAGCCGGGTAGGGCTTCCTTCCCTCCGCTCCTGTGGAAGGAAGGGGTGGGGCGGGGCGCTTGCGTGACGGATGCGATGGCATCCTGCTTCGCGCAGGTGGGGGGCTGCTTGCGACAGCCTCCCGCTTCGTGCGCGTGCGGGGGGGTGGGCGCGACTGTCGCTCGCTCCTGGCGCACGCGGGGGGGACGGGCACGACTGTCGCTCGCTTCCCGCGTGCGCGGGGGGCGGCGCGAGAGGCTCCTGCTTCTCGCGCAAGCGGGGGAGGATGGACGCGCGAGCCGCCTCCGGGACGCTGCCGCTTCCCCGCTTGTTCCTTCGCCTGCGGAAGGAACGAGCGGGGAACCGGCAGGCTCTCGGAAGAGGCTTTTCGCGCAAGCCGCCCACCCCGGCTCACACAAAAAGCCTCAGTGCGAAAAGGGCCTGAAACAGTTTCAAGGAATGAGGTTTTCATTATAATGAAACCGATTTATTTTTTTTTAAAAAAATCCTGCTATCTATGTATACTACACATCCCCTTCCTCCTTCATCGAGTTCTTATGATTTGTGGTCTATTTGGCACAGCCACAATTTTTTGTTTCATTTTTGCCAATCTACATATTACATACTTTAATGTAATATTCCCTTTGTCTTTCTGAAGCCATAGTATGTACAGTCTGCCCTCCACATTTGAGGGCGTTACCTTCACGGATTTGATTATTTGTGAGTTTCTCCAACCCCTGCTCCCCTCACCTCAAACACTTCTTTTCAGGGAACCTTCCATATCGGTGAGCCATTTTAAAGGGCCACACAGACCTTTACAAACCTGTCTCTGGTCCTCCTCCTCCTCCTTCACCAGCCCTTCCTGGCCAGCTAATGATGGATTGCAGACCAGTTTCTCAGCACCACAAACTCTCTTCCGATGCCCACTCAAGGAAGGAGATGAACAAAAGAGGAAGTATAGAGTCACCATGCTGACACAACCACTTTGTCTCTTCTTTCCCTGTCCTAGTTTGGACCCTGAGGACCTTTCCACACCTACTTGGATCTGTCATTGTCCAGCCCCAATCTAGGCAGTGCTTCTACCAGGATGAGAGTGAGGACAGGAATGCTCTCCTCTGCACCAGCTGGCTCCCTGCAGAAGAAAGTATGAAGGACATGCCTCTTCCTGTGCTGGGGCAGGAAGTGTGTCCATTGTGCTTCCAGGGCTTCCGCAAGCCAGGTAAGTGCAGGATGATGGCACGATCACATGTCATTGACAGGGAAAGCGCATCAATGATTTAATCTGTGATCGCACTACCTGGCACCAGGAGAAGGATGGGACCGCAATGATGTCATACTGAATCATCATCATGGTCCCACTCCTCTCCCGTCCCCAAGCTGGGATGGGAGGTTTCTGTGGAAAGGGCCTGGGTCTCCACTGTCTCCACCATGCTCAGCCCCCTTACACACACACACACACACACTTGTTTTGTCACTTTTGTAGGGGCCCTCCACCCCAATCCTACTGAATGTGGAAGGCCAAATGTACTCTCAAAAACTATCTAAAGATGATTTTGATTTCACCAATGCATATATAGAACCATTAGCTTTTCTCCAATTCTGTGTTGTCATGCAAACCTTCTTTCATTTTCTTTCAGAAGGCAAATCCATCTGTTTCCATGTTTGTGTAATAATTAAAAGCATGGTCTGCATTTGTTTTCACCCCTATCACACAAAGGTCAGTTTGGAAAAATCTATTTTAAGATTTGTTACAAAGAAGCATAATTAAGACATCTGCTAATTTGCCAGCTCTCATTTTCACATTGCTTTTTACATGGGGAAAAACAGAATGAATTCAACTAGCATGATATTTAAAAGTGTGGTATAATTAAAACTAATTAGAATTTGATGTAGTGGTTTTTGGTTCTTCAGCCAAATCTGCTTACAAAAGACATGTCTTTTAAACTTCAACCCCTTGAGGATATTTACTTCCAAGAAGGTTGAACTAAATCAGTGAGGTTTACTTCTGAAGAACATCATCAGAGATGAAATATAATGTTTGGTTAACACAGCAAAGAACTGTTTGGAAAAGCCACCAGTATCAAAGTACTGACCACATGGACATATTTAAAACCTCAGCTATAATCTTCTGGGCAAGGAAGAGGTTCATGGGTCAACAGAGATGTAATGGAAACAATTCTGTGTTTTCGTTAACCTGGGATATGGAGTTGAAAAACCTAGGGATATAAATAATAATTAATTTTTTTGTGTCCTTAATGATAAAGCACAGAGATGCCTCATCAAGAAATTGGGCAACTGCAGTGAGATTTTCACATTTTGGAACACTGTTGAAAAGCATTCATTTGTGCAAAAATGCAACATTATTAGCATATTAAACTATTTTCTGCATGAAATGTTATTTCTTTTTGAAAATGAATATTTCACAAAACTGTCTCAAAATGCAACATATAATTGAAAACTGCAAAAGCTCATGTAAATCTCTCCCAGAAAAAAAAAATCTTGTAAGATTATTTCTGCTGAGATGAGGGAGGAACAGAATTAGACTCAGTCCAAATCACCTCCAACCCAGAAACACATCAACAATGCTAGCATAAAATTAGGCGAACATGAGACTCAGGCCCTTTTCGCATGCTTTTTTTTTTTTTTTGCGCAAGCGCCCCTTGAGTGTCACATGAATGGGAGCATCGCTCTGTACGACGCACTCCCACTCGTGTGACATTCATGAGGCTAAAGCGGGGTGCGCGTGCATTTTTTGATTTTCGGCTGTAAGCTGAAAATACTGCACGCTCGTGCAATGCTCGCGGCACCCTCGCACACTTACTTGTGTGCGGTGTGTCGGCAAGCCAGCCCGGTCGCACTTCCTTCCCCTAGTGCAGCCAACAAGTTCCAGACTGCACTGCAGAAGGAAGGGGTGGGGCGCTAGCGTGATGGTCGCGCTACCAGGAAGCCGATGCAGGCTGTCGTGAGCGGCTCTTGCGAGCGGCGCTCCCCACTGCCGCGACAAAGGCAAGGTGCAAAAAGGGCCTCATCCTAAGTCATTGCCAGCATTGCTAGGAAAGTTTGGGATCTGGCACAGCTTCAGCTGACCTCATATTGGCCCAGCTGACTTTGGGCCATCTTTGCCACTTAGGACTGTGCTCTCAGGTGTAATCTTAGCACCCTTTCAAAAGAGTAAGGCCCTCAGAATGCAAAATGACATAGTGCTGAAGAATTTTTTTAAAAATTTTTATGTAATTATTTACTTGTATCCCGCCTCTCCATATGGATCGAGGCAGCGAACAACTTACAAATAGCATGTATTTTCGAAACATTTCTATACATGCCCCCAACAAGCTGCGTACTCATTTTACCGACCTGCGAAAGGATGGAAGGCTGAGTCAACCTTGGAGCCGGGCAGGATCGAACTCACAACCTTGTGGCTTGCAGTACTGGCATTTAACCACTGCGCCACCAGGTAGACTTCTACCTGATAACAAGTCACACAAAATAGCACAACATTTTCCTGTCTACTTTTCTCTTCTACAGACACTTGCAACCTTGAGCAAAAGCCTCTCTGAAGGGTGAAGACAGACTTCCTGAGAAATCTGACATGGAACCTGAGGGTGGTTCAAGAGAAGTAGGGGAAGAATAACTTTCCTTCCATGGACTTCTTTAAATCAGTTTATTTACTATCCAAGTGTACTGAACTAGGCTGGCTTCCTCCTTGCTGTCTTAATATCATTAGGTGAAGCCTTTTCTAGTCCAGCAAGCATTTGAAAACTGATTGCTTAGATCATGGGATTTCTCTTTCAGTGCTGTACAATTTTTAATTTGTGTTTTTAATTTAATGTTTTATTCAGTTCTAATTCTATAGGCAGTTTAATATCACTTTAGTCTCAAGTTTTTGTATGTGCAGTTTTACTTGTATATTTGTAAGCTGCCTGGAGTCCCATTTTTGGGGAAAAGGGGGGATATAAATAATTAGTTGTTTGGTTGGTTGGCTGGTTGGTTAAAACCCGGATCAATATGACAATGTGTTCCCATCAACTACGAGTTATACAGATAAATTCCCCTTCAGGACATGGGATCACAGAGCTCTCAGAAAATGGCAAAATGGCAAAAGAAGGTCTGATGCATGGTGTGCTGAGGCAGCAGAAGAAATGCCCATACCTATTTAAAAGTGAGATCTACAGAGTTGAATGAGGCTTACTCACAAATGTTCATAGATTTTCAGTCTTGGTTTAGCACCAGGTAGACAGACTGTGGAGGGCCAGCAACCAGTTTCCAATCCTCAAGACCCATTCCTAGGAAATGGAGATAGAGAAAAAGCAAACGAATATACACTGGAAGTGGATGTAAGTCCATTGTCTAAATTTGTAAAAAACAAAACAAAACTATGGGCTTTTGGGATGGCAAAACAAGGTATCAGGGGAGCACTTTATCTTGTTTTCATGCAAGTTGATAGCCATATCATATAATTCTAAAGTGGTGGCAGGTTTCAGTGTCTCTCTCAGTGTGTCCTTTTGGCGATGAAAAGAAAGACCACAGGACTGCGTATGTCCCACCGACTTCAGGATCCCTTAACATTTCTGTGTATATTTCCACTATGTGGCCAACCACACAACTTCCAGATCCCTGCTTCATAAATGTTAACAGTGTTAGTGAAATCAGATAAGTTGTTACACCATTTTCAGAATCCATTTTCAAACAAAATATTACTTGCTGCCATAGATTGCATTTGCTTAAGCAAATTTTCATTTGATTTTCTGAGTAGCAGTTCCAAATTCAGCAACTCAGTGACATATACATCTCTCTCAATTGGGCAAGGGATAAACTATTTTAGGTAAGTCACTGGCATTTGGCATCCTGCTTACTCATTTCTCAATCTATTTCATTCTAGGAATGGCATTTATGATGCAGCATGAAACATAATGCTGTTCCTTATCAGCAGAATAATCTCCTGAACTACAGGAACATTACCATCAGATCTCTCAAGAAACCAAGAGTATTTTCAGTGGGCTAGATATGACAGTCTGATGCAGAAAAAACAACAGCGACAAAGATTTGTATGGTTCCTTAAAGACATTGCCGGTTTTATTTGGCATAAGCTTTCATGGACTTTCCAGCCCACTTCATCAGATGCAGGAAGTGTATCAGATGCACACCAAATAAAGAAGGCTGAAGTCCAGGAAAACTTATGCCAAACAAAACTTTTTAGTATCTATGATGCCACAAGGCTGTTTGTTGAGAGGGCTCAATTTGCAAATGTAGATCTTAAAAAGACTTTAGGGAGATACTGAATCACAGAAATAGCTCTTTGAGTCTGCATTATATTGCATTACAGAAGAATAACATCTTTGTTATCTCTACGTACTAGATTTTTTTAAAAAAATGTTTATGTTCTGGAAAGTTTTAAAAATGATTATTTTGCATCAATCCATCTATTCCCTGTTTATCTGACAAGTTAGAGACCAGCGCACAGTCAGAAAACAGAATTGGTTGAAAAATGGAGCCCATGTACTGTACTCTAGGGAGTGTGAAAGACCTACAGAGGCTCATTTGGGACCGACAGCATATGCACTGCTTGCAAAGTCTCTCAGCCAACTTGGTGCCTTCTCCCCCTGCCCTGCTCCCTTTGTAAGCAACACACACATATGAGCAGTCCTAAGTGAGCCTCCATAGGCAAGAAGAACTCCTGTTAAATTAGTGGAACTTGTCCTAAATTTGGAAGCATTAAAACAGCAAGCTGTCAGATAAGGTGGCATTAAAAGGCAGGGGCTTCCTGTATCCCGTTTGCTAAATTCCCATAGTTCAGTCTTCCACTGAAGCATCTAATTATTCCAATTTTTATACTTCACTTCCAATAAACTTTTTTTTTGGAGGCTGATAGTGTTCTATTTGAATCAGTCTGAAATAAAATGAAAGAGGACAAGACCTTTCACTTCTCAGGTGAGGTCGAGAATAACAGTCTCCTTCCTATATGTAAAAGCCAGTCATATTGGAATTGTATCTAAGCTCAACATTAGTGATAGAACAGTGTCTTCCACTGCACCTATGGCATAAGATTAGTTTAGGCTGTCCAAGGTAGGCTGCACAGCATATGCAGGTATGTCCTTTAACTCTTTGCTGTCATTCCACCCCTCAGCATCTGCCATGTGAGGCTGCCATCTTACTCGACTTGTCATAGAACTGCTCCTGATACTAAAGAAATTTTGCATGAAAATATGTAGTTCAACAGGGATAAGTCACATAAAAGAATAATATGGATTCCAGAAGTATATCTAGACATTTCTTAGGAAAATATCTTGTAGTATCTTTAGTTATTTCAATGCAGATGGCTTCCAGATTTATTTAATATCTATCATTAGATAATAATGATAATTTTTCTCCCAGGGTTGTTTTGTAAGGCAGCTTACAAAATAAGGAAAATTATTCCAGAGAAACACAATAGATTATCCATATTAAAACACAAATTGACCTAATTGTTCTGTTGAAACAACAATTAAAACTGTTTAAAACTTCAGCCCCAGGAGAAGGCCAGACAATCACTTAAGTAAAGGAATTGACAGACTTTCATTCTTGAACTTTTGCAAAGGCCAAAACTGCTTCTGCAAAACCTCTTTCCATATATACTTCTTTAGCTCTCATATTTTTATGTCTCTCTGTTAGGGCAGTAATTTGAATTTCTAATTGAACTTCTAATTGCTAATTTGGGTTTAATTTAAATACTCAAAAACATAATAAATGCTAGCAGGTGATTAAAATTAGCAATAGAAAACCCATTACTTCTTTGATAAAATCACCATAAAGTGCCCATTAGGAAGTCTACCATGCCTTGAGTGATCAAGGATCATAACCCCCAATGATCTCCATATATCTCAAAGAAGACATTTTAGCCTCACACAGGGGTGTTGATAGTAAGGCCTAGGTGTAAAGCTTTGCATGAACTTTTATGGATATAATCCCACTTCTTCAGATGCAGTATCCTCAGGTTTGCAGTTTAGTGAGGGGCCTCAAAGGCTCCTCCCTAAACTGCAAACCCCAGGATTCCATAGGATGTTGAAAGTGTGAGGAAAGGTTGGACAGAACCTAAATCCAAATAAAATATATATGATGTACATTAAGGTTTTGCACCTGGGGAAGACAGTGGATGATGCAATCCCATGTAATACCCGCAGGAGTCATTGGGTTGTATAACCAGGGAAGAAGGTTGCATCATACATGGGAACTAGCAAGGTTGACTAGAGTTGCATCAGAAATGTATGTATATAAGGGGGTATGTTCTAGCCCACTGTGCCCTCTTGATGTCTGAAGGAGTGGCTGGAGGCTATGTTGGATGCATATCTTTGCATGCTGTGGAATGCTGAAACTCCGTTGAAGGACTGTATATATGTATGTATCATAACTGGAAAGTAAAAGCCTCTTGTTGGAAGATAATATTGTGTGGGCGTATTTTTTCTGGCTTCAGGTTTTTAAATACTCTGCTGGGATGCTTCCAAGTTTTGTGAGTAAAACTCTGCTATATGGTGATTTTTCAAACACTTGATTCTGGTAAGCTATTTTGCCAGAACTCAGTGCTGGAGGGAAGTGCTACTGAGGTTTTCGTGTAGTCACCATCATCCACCATCCGTCTGATAGAAAGTGGAATAATAGCATTATAACAGTATAGTGGAGAAATGGCCTAAGATTCTAATAGGCTAATGTACTGTCTTTAATTGTGTAGTTTTAAAACTTTTTTTTTTTAATTTACTTGTACCTGTATGTCTTAAATTGTTTCCAACTGAGAAACTTTTTCACAAATTCAGTTTCAGAGATCTTTTCAGGGATGTATTCCAATGGTGAACAGAGGAGGCCAAATGAGCTTATCTTATCTTCAAGCTCTTAACTCTAAACTTTAGAAGAAACATTTCAGTCTTTTACAATGAAAAAAAGCCTATGAAGAAGTTAGGAAGCCACCAAACATTAGCGTAACAAGGAAAGGGGTGTGGCTATCTGAGAACTCTAAAAGGCGAGATTGGGAGCCCAGGAAGCCCAGATATGCCCCACCTCATTCTAAATAAAAGTACATTCTCTACATTAAGTTGTTAATATTATTAATAAGAAACAGCAGTGTTGACTTGCTCATACATGCTTCTTCAGTGTGCCAGAAGAAAGTGTGAAAGAACTCAAAACAGGCAAGCTAGGAGCTAAAATTAGGTTAGATATTTTTTGCAGTAGGGGAATTGTTACATGTATGTTCAGACAGGGAGGGGAAAAAAATCTTCCACCTTTGTGCTTTCCAGGTGATCCTTATTCAAACTGACAACTCAATTCCTTTTCTTTCCTTTCCTTTCACAATGTCCCCATTGCTATCACACATGAGCCAAAACAAACAATATGTGGGCAGACTCAAGCTAATACATCTGTATGGTGTAAAATGAGAAAGGAAAATGATTAGGGATCAAAAGATTGCAGAATTTGCACCTCCAAAGGAAATTATTTTCATTTTTTGTTTTCTGTTGTGCTTCAAGGGAAGATTTATGGTAGTGAGTGTTTCTAGGTCTGGAAGTCCTCTCTATTTATAGAATAGAAGAATAGATTTGCCTACCCTCCTACTGTCCTGATTTGTCCAGGATACTCCTGATTAATCATCTGCCATCACACTTTTCCAGCTGCTTTTGGTGTCCCAGTTTTTCAGTCCTTCTCCTACTTTAACCCTTGGTCCTCTGTTTATTTCAATTGCTGTAAACGAAGGCCATTTCTGCACTAGACTGTTATAGTGCTATTATTCCACTTTCAACATCCTATGGAATCCTGGGGTTTACAGTTACAAGTTCAATAATAGTACTATAATAGTCTAGTGTGGAAGTAGTCTAAATTCAAAGAGCAAAAGTAATTTGCACTCAATTGACTTAGCAGTGGGGATAGAAGGTGGCAGAATTTTGCCCTTCCCTGTAGACTCAGCAAAAGCAAATTGCTGCAGCCTTTCCTAGTTTCATCATTAATAACTTTTGCCATCTTTTCCACACTTTGATCTTGCTTGTACACACCTGACCTGGTTTTCATCAGTTCAACGTTAGATAGAATTGGGTTTGGAAAAATATAGTATATTATATAGAACCTATAACATATAGCTCATTGTTCTTGTTGTTTGCCTTCAAGCCTTTTTGAATTCATGGCACCCCTAAGGTGAACCATTCATAGGGTTTTCTGGGAAAAGTTTGTTCAGAAGAAGTTTGCATTTGCCTTTGCTTTCCTCCGAGGCTGAGAGAGTGTTATTTGCCCAAGGTCACATAGTGGGATTCAAACCTTGGTCTCCAGAATCATAGTCCAGAATCATAGTCCAATGCTCAAACCACTATACCATGCTGGTCCCCATATACCTTGTGTAGAACTCAAATATAGGTATGCAAAACCAAACTGGTTAACTGTAGGACTGGTGCAAAACCTTGCAACCTACTCCCCATGACAGCATCCCCAGCCCCCTAAAAATATTAGATGGAGGGGGTAAGTGTGCTGCGTGGGGAAGGAAGAATTTCCAAATAGGATGGAAACACCTTTAACGAGGCACCTGAATGCATGCCCCATATCCTGGATCAAACCCGCTGTGTGCAACTCTAAGAACACTCATGTTAAAATAAACCTTAATGTAGTCATTAAAAAATCAATTACAAATAAAGCTAACAGCTGTCAAATTGAACTTGTTTGATATTACTCATGGTATTAGTCATATTGTAAAATATATTGCCAAAGATGTTTATTCATTCATGTATCCTTATTCCTTTTTATTAATTCACTAGATTTATACCCTAGTTGTCCTTCAACAAGCTCAAGCCTCCTCCTTTCCTCCATTTTGTCCACACAACAACTCTGTTGGGTACATAAGACTCAGGCCATTTCCTCACTCCACTGATACAGTGCTATTATTCCACTTCCAATGTCCTGTGGAATTCTGGGGTTTGTAGTTTACAGAGGCCAAAAAGCTCTCTGGTTGAGAATTCTAAATGCCCCTCCCTAAATTGCAAAGCCCAGGATTCCATAGGATAATGAAAGTGGAATAATAGCACTATAATTGTGTAGTGCATAAATGGTCATAGAGAGATTGAGACTGAGAGAGAGAGAGAGAGGGAGGGAAGGGCCTAAGGTCATCAACTGAATTTAATGGCTTACTGGGGACTTTAAACTCTGTCTGTCAAACCCCAGTTGCAATTGTTTGTATCTTTCCTTTCAGGGTAGAAACTCATCCTATGTGGCTTGCAAGTTCCATTGATACAATCACTATAACTTTATATTACAACAAAGCTCATAAGGCTTCTCTCCACAGGGTAACTGATGGTAAAAAGGGTTGCCAGAACAGGATCTTTCTGGGCCATGAATTTCTGGACCAAAAACTGAGACCTCCTGATGATGCCATGGAGGTGGAGTCTGATGTTGTTAAGCATTAAGCAGCAATCACAGTTGCTCAAAGTTTGTCATTCAAATACCCATACATAGAATGTATTTTCCTCATCTGTCTGACCAGAGATTTTCATGCAGCCTTGTCTCTCACCCACAGTAGACACCATAAAAACTGGAGAATGTGAATCCCTGTTTCCTGGAGATATCTCACCAAAACTGGAGAATCCAGGGAGCATCCTGAGATCTGGCATTCCTAATAGTAGAAGCCTTATGGGGTTAGATTGGAAGTGTTTAGCCAGACAATGGCCTGGGGCAAGGTTCTTTGCTCACTCTGTGAACCAAGAAGGGAAAGTTAAGCTAAAGCAAGGTCTGAGGTGATCTTTGCTTGCTGTGTCCTGCCTCCTAAATTCACATCAGATTTTAGTAGCCAAGTTGGAGAAATGAGGGGAAAGAGTAATTCAAAACGGAGCACACTATGGCTATTTCCACACTAGCCTGTTATAGTGCTATGATTCCACTTTCAACATCCTATGGAATCCTGGGGGTTGCAGTTTCGGGAGGGGCCGCATGGCTATAACAGGCTAGTGAGGAAATGGCCTATGTTTACCTTATTGAGACAAATGGTTTATCTACATACCCTTCCCCTCCCTGTGTGCTCAAGCTACCTGTCTTCAGACAGTGTGCTCTCCCGCAGTTGTTTAATGGCCAGGGGAGGTTATGGCAGGAGAGGAGACAGCCAGATAGCAGCCTATTGTGTTCCTGCAGCTAGCTGCAGGAAGATGACATCATCTCCTGAACTTCCAGGTGGCCCTTGGGAGGTCCAGAATGAGATCTCTTTCTTCATGTGACTGCAGGAACACATTAGGCTGCTGTCAGTCTGACTTTGCCTTCTCCTAGCCACTAAACAGTTGCAAGGGTGGCGGTGGTGGTGGTGGGAAGTATGCCTATGGGAGCAGACATTGCAGAAGAGGGTGCTGAATACCTCCTCTGCAACGACCTGAAAAGCACATGATTTTCAGTTATGCCTGCATATGGGAAACACATGATTCCATCCTGTCTGTTTTAAAATAAATCTAAAGAGCTGAGCTGCTTGATCAGGAATCACTCAGATCATTTAACCTGGGCCTAAACAGGTTCTTGCTGAAGGCCCTATGTTGCTGTGCCAGCCATGCTTAGATACTGTGACCAGAGCTTGAAAGGAATTGGTTACAAATAATAACTCAGAGCTTGGAAAAATTTCCTTTAATTGTGACTCCTAGAATCATCCAGCCAGGATAATGCATGAGGGATTCTTGCAACTGCTTTCCAAAAAGTAAGTGACTCAATGCTTTTTTAACTCAATGACAAAGTTATAATTAAGTTACATTTATGGTTGCCAGAGTGAAAACTGGACAGGGCTGCTGTAACTTATGGTTGTGCAGGAGAGAGAATTTCAGATGTTGCTTGTTAATGTGACATTCCCTGGTTACATTACAAGTGTAACTTAAAAAAGGCTAGTGTAATTCCTTTTGCAGCAGAACTTTAACTTTTTGTTACTTTTATAGTTATGGCAATATGAGCTTACTAATGCCGGATGAGGAACAAATATGGGCTCATGTACTTGTGATGCTGCATTCAAATGATTTTTTCCCCCAAACAATGCAAAATATTTATTCCAGTTACTTTGGAGAAATGGGAAATCATTTTTAGAAGTATTCTCTAAAACCAATTGCTTGTTTCAACTACATATTGAAGCAATGGGATCCTGATAATTCAGTGTGTATGTAGCTTCCATCAATTCACTGGGGACCTGCTATGGGGGGCTAACAAGTGAATTTAGGTCTATAATAACTAACTCTTTGGGAAAGAGCCTCTAACTGTAACTTTAGTTCTAACTGTAACTAATTACTTTTTAAAAAATACCTAACATTTCTGGACAAAATAAGAATGGTGAGATATCTATCTAGGTATCAAGCTTGAAAAACATATTAAAATATCCTCTACTTAGATTGAGGACAATATTAATATGGGTATTTTCACTCTGTTTTTTCTAATAGCACAGCATCTTTTCTTGATGTGGTTGTTTCTCACAACCTTGAACAGTAGGAAGGTTCAATCCTTTGCAGAGTTTCTCTTTTAAAAAAAATACTGAAAACTTGCGCACTTATGTGAAACGTATTCATAATGGAGAAGGGGGCAGTATGAAGCATCAGCAGTATTTTCAAACTGCTTCTTCTAAGCTTTCTGGAGATTTATGTTCCTACCAGGGCTATATTCAAACTACCAAACTAATCCTTTCCAATCAGCTATTCAAACAGAAGAAAAACATAAAATAGTAGGTAGCAGCTATCAAACAACGTTCAAAAGACTTCTTTCACTACTGAGTTTGCCTGTGCCTTCAAGTCACTGTCAACTTATGGCGACCCCATTAATTTCATAAGGTTTTCTTGGGTGAGAAATACTCTTGTGGTTTTATCAGTTCATTCTTCTTAAATATGCCTTACAGCATCTAGTATTCATTGGTGACCTCCCATCCAAGAACTAACCAGAGCTGACCCTGCATAGCTTCCAAAATTAGAGAGGATCTGGTGCTCATTACACACAAATGTAAAGATGGCTTTCTCTTCACTTTATCCAACACACAGCCCAATACATTTGCTGAGTAGAAGGATCTTTTCATGCTATTCAGTTGTAGCATTTGGTACCATTTTAACATTGCTGCTTCTTATGAAATCCTGAGATTTGTAATTTCATGAGGTATTCAGAATTCTGCCAGAGAGCTGTAGTGCCTCCCCAAACTACAGTTCCAAGGTTCCTTAGGATATGGACAAGGCAGTTAAAGTGGTATCAAAATGCTATATTGTGGAAAGGCCCAAATTGAGTACTACTTGCTTACAGAATGGTATTTTGGAGAATATTCAAATGGCTAAACAACACTGCTTTCACAGCTTTGTATAGTCACAGTAGCATTTTTGTTACAGGTATCTTACTGCAATGTTATCATGCATTCATTATTGTTGTTGTGTGCCTTCAAATCATTTCTGACTTGAAGGCACACAAGTGGCATTAAGGCAAGCCTATCACTGAGTTTTTTGGGGCTGAGAATGTGTGACACACCCAAGGTCACCCAGTGGGTTTCTATGGCCAAGTGGGAAATCAAACCCTGGTCTCCAGGGTTGTAGTCCAATGCTCAAACTACTACACTGTCATACGTTCACTAGGTGTTTATTTCACTTATTTCCTCAATTAGCTGAAAAATGTAACCAGGAGTTTTATACCTAATTATTCAAGTGATAATTCTTAACTTCTCTTGGAGTTATGGATATGCAACCTTGCACAGGAATTCAACTTTAATATGAGGAACCATGGTTTTCAGCTGATTATAAGCAGTGAGAAGCCAACTTTCTTCAGACAGTTGAACAGTGTGCACAATATTAGCTTCCAGGTTAAAGATATACTGCTTATATATAAATTTGTCTTACTTTTTAAAGTAATGGGGAAAAGGCCAGTGTTTGATCTTTTTGCTAATCGACCATTAACAGTGGCAGATGGCTGTTACACTGATAAAACAAATGCTTGAGTGTTTTCATTGGCTTCTGTTTCCTTTGCTGGAATATGAATCAGAAGGTTTAGCATGTTCATGAGAGAGGAAAATATAATCTTTCTCCAAAATATGTCTCTTTAGCACCTACAAAAACTCTTTTGCTGGTATCTCAAGTGCTATACATAATTTAGCATGCTTCGTATGCCTACGTTGCTCCAATATGTTCGTTCTTCTTTATGTATTTATGCTACATTATCCACAAAAACCCCTTGAATTTCTTTCGACATTTTTTCTGGGGCAGTCAGCTCCAGCTGCACTATCGCCACTATAGTCAGAATGTTAAAATATTAATAACAGTGATTTAATAAAATTTGGGGCTAATGACAAGCTAACATCTGTTCACAGGTTGGGACTCTAGAGGAATTCAAGCCCTGTCAGTTTTGGTCTGGAACAGACCTGATTCACACCTCTGACCAGATCTACACCTCTGATTCTAGTGTAGATCAGAATATATTCTTTGGATATTTTTCAGATTTTACAGTTATGTTAATTTTGAAATTTAGCTCTTGATTCAAAAATAGTTTGAAAGTGCATTTTCAAATGCATATTTTGTACAAAATGCATTTTTTTTTAGAAATGTGCAGTCTGAGAGAAAACACCTTTAGTAATGTGCTTTGAACCACGTTCAAAAATATGTAACTTTCAACATGTACCTAGAAGCAAATTTTCATGTTTGTTTTAAAAAACACACAATTACATACAGAAACAGGGAAGAAAGGATTTCTGCATGAAAATGCCAAAGTAACAAGGACTTACAATTATTTTATCTGACCGTTGCATTATTTTAAATGGTCCACCCCCATAAACAAAATACATAGTTTGTATGCATTTTACTGTAAACATATCATTTTGTACAGATGGTTTAACCCAAAATGCATAGTTTCATTATTAACTGGGTGAGGGGTTTTTTTTTAGCTGAGAAATAATATTGCAAGATTTGAAGTAGAAAACCTCAAGCATAATTTCTTCCAATCTGTGTCTTTCTTTGCAAAGTGTGAATCATGTTGGTTCTCCTCCAAATGCAGAATAAATAAAATCCTTAAGCATCCTTAGTCATTTCCTATGTAGTGGAGGAGACAGAACTTTCATTGGTAAAAAAAAAAAAATGTGTCCACTTTGATGACAGGCTTCAAGCTCCTGAGTGAACTCACCATCACATCCCAAACTAAGTTGCCAGCAAGTCCACAGTGACAGCCACTGCTTCATTTATGTATATCATGGATCCTGGAACAGGAAGGCTGGACCTGGGGGAGACTTGAGCTTCCCCTAAGACTAGGCTAGGAAGGCTGAGACTTCCTTGAAATGGTAAGGCAAAACTGGGCTATCAAATCTTCAGGAATTATCAATCAGAACTGTATGAAATGATAAACTAATGTACATAGTCCCAGGAGGGCTCAGCTCTTTCCTCTTCTTTCTCTTTACACACACACACACACACATATACACATCTATTGTACTTGAGTTCTCCTGGGAATATGTATAATGCATGTAGGCATCTGTTGTCTTAATAGTCCTCCCAGGGATAACAAAAGCTACATGTCATCTATCCTGTATGGACTTACTTGAGCATAATTTACAATGAACACATCAAGGGGATTTCTAAGTACAGATTGTGCTTGTACTGCTGTTCATAGCGTATTTTCCCTTGCCCTGACTGTGCCCTCAAACACTATGATAGCAGTTATGATGGCCTGACTGGAGATTCCAAATCACAGCCGTAGATCAACTGGTCTGCTCTCAGTGGCCCTGGGAAACATCTATGATCTTTAGTTGTTTCATTAAGCCAAGGGAGGGCTTATCTCCTGGAGCAGTGGAAAAGGCCAGGGAGCGTTCAGCAGCCATTTTTTATTTGTGTGCTTAATAGATAAATAAGCCCACTGGTAGGATATGAATGCAGTTGCACTTTCTATCTTGTGCTCACCAGCAACTGATACATACAAGCATATTGCCTCTGATACTGGATGTTCCCATCCCAGCAGAGGCACTGCTGGGATTGCGATGGGATGACACACAAGAGTGTTGTCCTGCAGAAAGGGTCTAAGATGGAAGTAGTACATTCCACACTTTAATTATGCTTTGGGTACTTAGTTTTAGCAGTCCTGAAGTTCAGATTTTGGATTCTAGAATTATGAGAGATGCACATTCTAATTCATATCTATCACATCTTCCATACTTTTCCTAAGCCTGTTGTTCATAGCTTTTTTTTTTTTCTGGCAGGGGGTATAGTTCCCTTTGAGAATCTGATGAAAGCATAGACTCTTTTCTCAAAAGTATGCACATAAATATATGTGCAATAGTTACCATCAACACTAGAAAATATCAGCTTTTTTTACCTTAAAATTTGCTATGACTGGGGAGAAATGAGAACACCAGGAAGGACAATGAAGGGTGAAAAAAAAAATCATTTTTGCAACCAGTTCATAAACCCCTTGATGCCCATCCATGAGCCTTCTCTTAAGAATCCCTGTCCTAAGCTAAGCAATCCCAAGTGTTGCAATCTACCCTCATAGGCAAGTTGTCCTACTCTTTGGTCATTTTGACTGTCTTTTCCTGCACCTTTTCTTTCTCTACAGTATGATGCAGTAACCACAGTATTTCAGATGTGGTTACACTATGGATTCATAGAAAGGCAGTATGATATTGGTAATTTTTATTCTCTTTCTAACTAGGCTCAACTTGGAATTTGCCTTTTTTTTTTTTTTTTACACAACACCTGCCAACTAGATTGACATTTCATAGAGATATCAACTAACTCCTTGGTCTGTTGATGCTAACCCGCATCCTGTCACTGTATATGTGAAGCTGAAAAATTTTGCCTCAGTATCATCATTTTATGCTTGTTTTCATAAAGCCAATTCTTCCAGGTTAGAGGAGTCTTTTTGGAAGTGTTTACACTCTCTTTTTGTTCTTATCAATGATAATTTATTGTCATTCCAGGTTTTGTATCAGAATTTTCTGTATACCTCGAACTTGGTAGATATATATGTTTTGCCCTTTTTCAAGAGTATTTTGTATGTGCAATCCTGTATATTCCAGCATACCTCCAGAAGTAGTATAATGGACGGGCGTATGCTATAGGCATCTTTGCATTCACTTTATAGAGTCTTTCATATTTTTCCCTTCACTTGGTGGTATTTCTTTAGTTTGCTCAGTTTTGTAATATTTCATCTATAATTTTTCCATGTTTTTTATGGTAGTCAGATTGTTACATGCTTTAGTTAATTATTGTTATTACTGTTATTATTGAGTTAATGCAATGTATTTTGTGTTCTCATCCTTTTGTGAGAGGCATATTTGACAGCATGCAATATTAGTAAAGTCCTGCCTGCCAATGTTGAGATCCCTCGTCTTAAAAAAAACTCTCCTGCATCTTAATATCTGGAGGAGCAGCTAGATGTATTGGAGGATCCCAGTTTGGCTTTGAGCCTCTAGTTGCTGCTACCTGGTTGACAGTCTAAACAAGGCAAAGGACATATGTGTGTACAGGGACTGATAAAATAGTAGTGAGGCCTGGGACAGGGCCAAACTCAGAATGTATTAAGGTTGCTTATTTCCTCTAAGAACTGTGTAATGCTCTTCTTTTGGCAAGAATTCAACATCTCTGCCATGGAGATCATGCTGTTCACTCAGTTGTATAATGTACCTTCTTCTCTGCTCCCTGGAAAGCTGTGTTTTAAGCATGCAGGCCCACAGCAAGACATTTTGTAGTGTGAGATTCTAAAGAGATGGAGAATCATTACAGCAGAGCCAGAACAAATACAGGGAACCTGTTTTGTTTTTTTGTTTTTTAAGTGAAGAAATTATATTATTTTTCATTGAGTACTGTGTGTATTGATTTTCTTTATATCTTCATAAGTAAAATCACGGGAAGCATCATTTTAATGAATGCTGAAAATTCAGAGGGAGGGGGTCTGATAATAGCCTGGTAATATCCAGGCTTCCACAGGGAAGTCTTCTGGCTACATTTCTCAAAGAAAGGAGGACAGAGACTAGCTTGATGGTTCAAACATCTGCAGGTAGCTCTCCAGACATGCTGGGCAACAGCATGCAATATTTTCATTCATTATCCTATGCATTACTTATTTGGGTAACAGAGGATGGAGTCTGAGAAGCATGTCTGAGCAATACAAGTCATGCTAAATTCCTTTAGAGGTTCGTTTGTTAGTAATTCATTTATCAAAATAGCCATCACTGTAGTTATTATATTATTACTTATTCTAATTAAGTTTCATTTCCCATGGCTTTCACTGACAGACTCAAGTGCTTTTCTGCAGGTCTCCACCCAATTCTGTACTCTCCACCCAAATTGGTATGCCATAGGCATTCTGCTATCAAAGCTGCCAATTTTCAACCACAGAGGGATAAGGATCCCCATTTTATAGGCAATTATAAATTCACTATCTAGACTCATGGACTATTAAGCATACTAACTTTTAAGGAGGGGGCTAAATATGACTAAGCGCACATGTGAAAAAGTAGAGAAATTCAGAGTGCTTGGGTTCAAACATTTAACGTAACAGAAAAATATAATAGGGAATTGGTTTTGCAGCCAACCAGCTAAGCTTTGTTTCCCTCTTCCATGGGCTTCCATGTCTGTCTCATTGCCACTGTGAGGGGAGAAACAAGACAGGTGAGAATATTGGACACATTGGCTGACAAATGTTTGAATTCAAGATGGAGCATTATATAATCTTCCTCTCCCTGTTGCATGTCCCCACACCCCAGTAGCTAGAGATTGACTGATCTGTTAAATCTTTTCCTTTGATCTCCTCTTTTTTCCTACCACCAGATAGGAAAAAAGTGTGCATTTTTAGGTGCATTTTTTCAAATTAATGTGTTAATGGGTGCATTAATAGACCTGTGTCTCGTAACTAAAACATGCTTGTGTGCATTTTAGAAATATATACAGGTGTTTTGTTTTGTTTTCCTACTTTTCTGGAGATAGGCATGATGTCAAATATGTATTATTTTTCCTTTCACATAACATTTTGTAAGTCCAGAAATATATGTATGTCCAGTATCAAGCTTTGCTTGATTCTGTATCTAAACTAGAAAGTGTTGAATTAGTCAAATCCATTTAAAAAATCCTCAAAAGAGATTTTTTTTTAAAATACATGCCTACTTGAAACCACCAAATGATATCTATTCTACCTGATCAGGTCAGGGCACAATGAATGTTTTCAAATGGGTAATGAGTACCTGTGAGACATTCACAACTCACTAGAGAATCTGGTGTTCATTTCTTCACTGATAACAAAGAACAAAAATACGTGCTATTAATTTCTGTTTTTAAAAATTCAGTTGAAATATTTATGTACATTTATTTCTGTTGGAACTGAAAAAAGGTACAGCTATAGTAGCACTAGAGATTGAGCCATCAGGGAGCAATAGAGGTAGGGACAAGTAGCTAAGGTTCCCTGCTGTGTTGCTCCAAGACAGTGGCTCTGGACACCAAGTTTGGGTTAAATATTGGCCACAACTTTAAAGCAGATGCACCATATAGTAATTAACTAAATCTACATACAATACACATATTCATGAGTTGTATTCATAAGTGAGTAAACACATATATCAAGAATAAACCAGTAAGTTAGACATCTGGCAGTACATGCCATATTATCCAGATGAGGGTTAAATCCACAATCACCCAGGAGGGTTCATTCCCCATCTGTTGATATTTTCACCTGCATCTGCCCAGACTAGAGGTTCCCTTCTCCTAAGCATCAGCTTCGACCCTCCCTGGGGTTTTTCACTCTCTAGAAAGCTCATGCTCGACATCCCCTCTTCCCTTCAATATCTGCCAGTTGTGACAAAGTGAACAAGATGAACATCGTGCAGTGCCAAAGGTGCCAAGCAGTGGTAAAGTTAGGATGAGAATAAACAATACTGGCAAGAACACCTCCCCTCCCGAAAAGAATGGTGAAAATGCCCCAGGGAAGCCAAAAAAAAATATGCTCTAATGACACACAAAAATTCCTTCCTGACCCTGAAGGCAACCAGCCACAGCAAAGGGAAATGCTAGACACTGTGCTGCAAAATAGGGTGGGTGGTTCGGTTGCATGGTGGTTTAGCCAAAAACGGCTGACCACTAAGCTGGCAGACCCATATATAGGCCTGCCAAATCCTGCCTGAAATCTCATGAAACCCCCAAATTTTGTGAGACTTCAAGCAAGATCTGGTGTGAAATCATGCTGGATCACACTCCAAGCCTTGTGATGGTCCCACCATTGTGAGATTTGGATCAGATTGCTCCAAGCTGTTGCACAGAGAGGAGCAGGACGAGTACTGCCTCCCTGATTGGACTCAGTGCAACTCCACCCCCTCATGATGGTGAGGTGGGCATCCCTTCTCTTTTTGTTTTGTCTGTTCAGTAGTTTCCTGATGGATGGATGGATATTCTTGGCTTCAACCTTATTCCTTCCCCCTACCTCTTCTACATTCTCAGTCATATAGTCAGAGGTGAAAAAACACATTTTTCCCTCTCCCAAATATGCAGTTGGTTTTAATAAACTTTCCCTTTGCTTGAAACTGCACTTTTTATTGATGATTCCAAATATCAGTTTCTGTATATGCTAACAATTGCTAGGTTCTAGCACAGGAAGTAGAATGTTCACAAAAGGCAAAGTTATAGTAGTCCAGGCAACAGATTTGCTAAAAGAAAAAAAAAATTGAAGGAGATGAAGGAGGGAGAAACAGCTGAGATGAAAATGCTATTTTGGGCTTTATCTCCAGTTGAGTTCTAATTACCAAAAGCTAGATCAAATTTTAAAAAAAATATATTTCTAGCTTTTTGAAAGATGTCCTCAATAGTTCAAATATGGGAAAATATTCTGTAGAAGGAGAACACCAGAGGCCAGCTGTGCATCCTGAGATGCAACATAAGCCAGCTGTTGACATACTATCAAAATGCAGTAGCAACCAGGGACACACCACTGGAAGAAAGCATTCTGAATAGGAAACTCCATTGAACACAAATGATCCCCCAGGTTGCACCTAAAATTTGGTGAGATTTGTTGTCAAATTTCAGTGGCATTATTTTTGTGGTGGCTTGGAAGGCATGGAGTCCACTGGCACGTGTTATTCACTCTGATCTATAGAAACAGTTTACTCCGTACCCTTCTTATAAATACATTTCAGATGCTCCATACAATTGAATCAGATGAAATACAGGGGGGAAATGCCATGAAATTCAACCAACAAATGAAGAAATTCTAGCTATATGCAATATATATAAGTTAGCCAAAACCGGGCATGATGGAGCATTTCCTCAGAAATGATTCACTCAGAGTAGTGTAGGTGGCTGAGTAAGTCCACAGGAAGAGGTAGGAGTAATCAGATCTAATTGTTTTTTTTTTAAAAAAGAAACCCCTTCACCCTTGCTTGAATTGTGGGGAAATAAAAAGCATTTCTTTCTCCTATAAAAGAAACAAAATTGGTCTTTTGTAGTCCTCCAAAGAGGACTACAGTAGTCTCCTGGGTAGAAAAATATTAATATATTCTACTGCCTCTACTTAATATATTCTACTGCCTCTGTCATACATTATCCAACTGAAAGTGGGCTCCACATGAAGAGTGAACAGCAATAGCCATTGAGAATGGACATCTGAAGAGGGGAAGTCTATGATATAACAAAGCATTCTAACAGTTTCTTTTGTTTGCCTGATTTCTTATGCCCACAAAGTGTCCATATATGCAGTGCTGAAATGATCTGATGTTGGATAGGACTGTAGGAGAGCAGGGTATGCATCCTTGCTCAGCCACAGAAACCAACTATGTGACCTTGGGCAAGTCACACTCTGTCAGTCCCAACCATATGCCTCCTAATTGTTTCCTTTACTGTGTTACATAGTGGATTCCATCCAGACCCCCTCCAGCTCCACTTACTAGTAATCTGACACCGGGATCAATGGGAGTAATGGCTTCAAACTTCAGGAAAAGAGATGCTATCTAAACATTAGGAAGAAATTCCTGGTGGTAAGAGCAATTTGACAGTAGAATGCACTGCTTTGGAGTGGTGTGGAGTCTCCTTCTTTGGAGCTTTTCAAACAGAATCTGTATGGTCATCTGTTGGGAATGCTTTGATGGCATGGCAGGGGATTGGTCTCAATGGCCCCTGCGGTCTCTCCCAGCTCTATGATCCTAATTCCCTTTTGTCTGAGAAGTGGCTGCCTGGCATCCCCATCTTCTCCTGTAAAAGTCCCACTATGTTCTGCACCATTCAGGGGTCATTTGGAGTACTGTTTCCTGTTCTAGGCTCCTCACTTTAAGAAGGATATAGACAAGTTGGAGCAGGATGATAAGAACTGTGGTGAACAAAACCTATGAGGAAAGATTGAAAGATGTTCAGGATGTGCATGTTCAGTTTGGTGAAGACTGAGGGGTGACATGACTGTACTCTTTAAATACCTCAAGAGCTGTCACAGAGAAGAGGGGCAGGACTTGTCTCTGCTGCCCAAAGTATAGGATCAGGTCTAATGGTTTGAAGTTAAAAGAGAGTAGATTTCAAGTGAAGATTAGAAGGACTTACTTGACAAGTAAGAGTGGTTCAGTAACGGAACCAATTGTCTAGAG
Source organism: Ctenosaura bakeri (assembly GCA_948474755.1). Taxonomy (NCBI): domain Eukaryota; kingdom Metazoa; phylum Chordata; class Lepidosauria; order Squamata; family Iguanidae; genus Ctenosaura; species Ctenosaura bakeri. The sequence goes on from CAOLHI010002889.1 coordinate 49,344, forward strand.
AAGTCCTTCCTTGGACATCTTCAAAAAGAGGCTGGACAGCTACCTGCTGGGGATACTTCAGCTAGAGATGCTGCACTGGACAGGGGGCTGGACTGTATGGCCCTTCAGGCCCCTTCCAACTCTGTGAATCTATGAGAATCCCTGTCATGGCAGGCAGAAAAAGGAGCCCTGCACAAATTACTCTCATGCCAGAGATTGCAGTCACTTCTCAATCAAAAAGGAATTTATCTCTTGCTTCTCAATCAAAAAGGAATTTATCTCTTGCAATCACAGCAGTTGCTTACTGGTAAGTGGGATTTGGTGGACTTCCGCAGTCCCTAGTTGTTGTTCTTGTTGTTGTTTGCCTTCAAGTTGCTTCCAACTTACAGCAACTCTAAGGCAAACCTATCACGGGTTTTTCTGGGGCTTAGAGTATGTGATATGTCCAAGGTCACCCAGTTGGTTTCCATGGCTGAGCAGGAAATCAAACCCTGGACCCTTCCCGCACGAGGCAGTTAAAACGGGCCAGGGCGTCCTGGCACGGAGGTCGTCCGCACCTTGAATTGGACTAGGTGCAGACTATTTAACTTAGTTCTGCACCTCAGTCCAATCCAACCCGCCCCCAAATGGTCCTCCCCCGTGCTAAGTAAAGACGGGAAAAATCCATACAACACACTGACTCTTTCACAGTCCCTACATAGTCCTTAACCTAGGGGCTACATAGAGATCATGAATAGGTAGCGGTGATGAATTCATGACTCTAGGTGATGTATGCATAACTGCCCAACAGGAGTCCAGCTGACATCTTAAAGGAGAGCCATCTGTATGGATTTAAGCTCTTCACCCAGTCAAGGATATTGTCCATCTTTTCTGACAACAATATGAAACTATGCATATATGCTTATTCTCTTTTGAGATGTTACACCAGCTGCTATCTTGCTGTGTTTTCTATGCATTGGCATACAAAAGGATGCTGTGCATCAGAATGCCATTTGTATAGCTGACTTATCTGCCACTGTTGGGTGATCAGTCAATCTTATTTCCATAATGTAAATGGCAATCTGAAACTTCATTCACACAGTTTAGTGAATGAACTGTTCCTGGAGTGTATGACTTACCCAATGTGAGGCGTTGCATTTTGGAAATTTTCTCATGATTCTTTGCACCTCCCCACCTCACACTTTCTAATCTAGTCTATCAGTTATATGTCTGTGCATACATGAACTACTTATCCTGTCCCTTTCCCGTTACCTGTCTTTGTATCTAAAATATTTGATATGATTAACTTAGAAAACAAACACTAGAACAAGCCATTGGGAGTGGCTATGACAGTATATCAAGGGTGTATTGGATGGTGCACCTAGCACAGGTCTTAGGAAAGTTACTTTTTAAAATTAAAATTCCCAAAATCTAACAGCAGCATGGTCAATATTCTAAAAAGTAACGTTTCCAAGCTTTGTCACAATGCCCCTCAAGTCCCCCAACTAGCTATGCAGTTGTAAACACTCAGCTAATTTTAAAGTGCTTTCTCCCTTTTTCTCCTTTAGATTCTGTACACTCATCCATTTCACACCTCTAAGAAATTAAATTAATAAAATAAGATAACCTATAATGAAAGACTATCTCTTGGCAGCATGGCTTCTTTTACCCACTCACTATACAAGGATAGAAATACTGTTAGATATAACTAGCATTAGTAAAGTGCTAAGGGAAAACACTGTGTTACATTCATCTGAAAAGAACTTGTCTCTAGATACCTTTACAGATCATTCCTAAAGGCTTAAGTCCAAGTTTGCATGATGATTGGCAGCTGATATCATTCCATGGAACTGTTAAACAGAATATACTCAGCAGGACAGTGAGTATTTTATTCCCTTTCATCTCCACAAACAGCCTGTCAGTCTCCTTGTGTGGCAGTTTTCTAATTTTGTTCTGCAGTCTCTACATAAATGGATTCATTAACATCGAACAGCCCTCACTGACACAGAGGATTAGAACTCCCATACGAGTTCCTGATCTTTCTAGTTTTTGTTCAGCTAGCATTTATCATTCAATTTCCTAGTAGATTTAAACATTGCCTTTTAAATGTGTGTGTGTGTGTGTGTGTGTGTGTATGTGTGTGTGAAAGGTGAGGAGAGTTCTCCAGCTATGCTGGACTATAATTCCTATCATTCACAGCTACTGGCTTGTTAGTAGGAGAAAGCTTAGCATGTTTTTAATCAGTAGCTGTTAGTTTGCATCTCTCTCTAAAAGTTAAGACACAGTATGTATTCATTACAATTCCTATTTGCTGGTCTTGGCCACACCTTCTCTCCCTCTCTTTCTGAGTTACTCTGCAGTTAGTCTGAGTTTGTTCTTCCACCTTCTGTTGTTTGTAGTGTTCCCCCCACTTTCCCCTCTTTCATGTTTGAAGAACACATGTTACTGAGCTCCTCACATCAGATGTTGTATAATCTTTAGTATTTTAAAGTAAGCCTACTCCATATTTTTCCACCACAAAAGACTAAGTCTGTTCCAGTTTTTGGTTAGAACTTGATGTGGGGGGAAGTTGAAGAGGTGGGACTGATTTTTGCTCTCTTTCTGCTTGTGAATACTAATTGTTCTTCTTGGAAGATTCACTACTGTCTCTCACATTCATCAACATGGCATGCCAGCTAAGGATAGTGAGAGATGTGATCCATTGCATCAGGAAGGTACTGGGTCAGGGGAGATTGGCCTATTGTCACTTTTCTCAGCCAGTAACTGAACTGAAAGAGGAACATTGAGAAATAACATTAGCATTGGTCTGAGTGCCCTTAAATCACAGAATCATAGAATCACAGAGCTAGAAGGCCATCAAATCCAACTCCCTACTCAGTGCAGGATCTCTAGCTAGAGCATCCTCTGCAAGTAGCTGTCCAGCCTCTTTTTGAACATATCCAGAGAAGGCGACACCAGCATCTCTCCAGGCAATTGATTCCATTGTCAAACTGCTGTCGTTAAGAAGTTCCTTTTAATCTTCAAATGAAATCCATCTTCATGTACCTTGAAACCATTAGACCTAGTCCTACTCTTTGAAGCAACAGAGAACAAGCCAGCACCATCCTCTTTGTGGCAGCCCTTGAGAAATTTAAAGAGTGCAATCATTTCACCTCTCAATCTTCTCTTCACCAAGCTGAAAATGCCCAGCTCCTTCAGCCTCTCCTCATATGTTTTGTTCTTCATACCTCTTATCATCCTCATTGCCCTTCTCTGAACTCACTCCACCTTGTGCAACTTGCTTGCTTTTGCTCCAACTTGCTTTTAAAAATGAGGCGTCCAGAACTAAACACAATATTCCAGATGAAGCCTGACCAGTGCAGAATATCAGGGGACTATTATTTGCCTCAACTTGGAAACTAGGGTTCTATTAATGCAGGCTGAGATAACACTTGCCTTCTTTGCTGTAGCATCATACTGCTGATTTATGTTAAATTTATGATCAACAGTAATCCCAAGGTCCTTTTCATATGTCATATGCCAAGCCAAGTATCCATCATCCTTTACTTGTGAATTTGGTTTGTGTGACTTAAATGTAGAATTTTGCATTTCCTAGAATCATATAATCATAGAGTTGAAAGAGACCACAAGGGCCATCTAATCCAACTCCCTGCCATGCAGAAATATACATTCAAAGTTCTCCCAGCAGATGGCTATCCAGTCTCTGTTTAAAAACCTCTAAAGAAGGAAACTCTACTGCACTCCAAGGGAGTGTATTCCACTGTCAAATAGCTGTTCATCAGGAAGTTCTTCCTACTATTTGGGTGGAACCTCTTCTCCTATAGTTTGAATCCATAGCTCCATGCCGTAGTTTCTGGAGCGGCAGAAGACAGGCATGCTCTGTCTTCCATATGACATCCCTTCAAATATTTAAACATGGCTGTCATGCCACTCTTAACCTTCTCTTTTCCAGGCTAAGCATAACCATAACTCTCTAAACTGCTCCTCATAGGGCATGGTTTCCAAACCTTTTACCATTTTGGTCACCGTCCTCTGAACACACTCCAGCTTGTCAATATATTTTTTTGAACTGGATACAATATTCTGAGTGAGGTCTAACCAAAGCAGAATAGAGTGGGATTATTACTTCCCTCAGCCTAGATACTATACTCATGTTAATGTAGCCTAGAATCACATTGGTTTTTTAAGATGCTGCATTACACAGATTACTCATGGCCCGCTTATGGTCTACTAAAACTCCCTTTTGCATGTACTGTTGTCAATCCAGGTGTTACTCATCTGTGCATTTCATTTTTTTTTTTTTTTTGCCTAAGTGTAGGACCTTTCATTTCTCTCTGCTGAAATTCATTTGGTTAGTTTTGGCCCAGCTTTCAAATCTGTTAATCTGTTGGAATTCTCTTCTTGTCCTCTGGGATATTAGCTACCCACTCCAAATTTTATCCTCTAATTTCTCAACCAAGGAATTTATTGTTGAATAGCACTGAGCCCAGGATAAAACCCTGTGGCACTCCACTAGGCACTTCTCTCCAGGATGAAAAGGAGACAGTGGTGAGCACCCTTTGGGTTCGGTCAGTCAATCGATTACAAATCCATTTCACAGTAGTATTGTTTATCCCAAAATTTACTGTCTTGTTTGCAAGGACCTTGTCAAAGGCCTTACTGAAAACATGATATGCTACATTCACAGCATTACTTTAATCCTCCAAGCTTCTAACTCTATCAGAAAAAGAGATCAGATTAGTCTGGCATGACTTGTTTTTAAGAAACCCGTGTTGACTTTTAGTGATCATGGCATTCCTTTCTAAGTGCATACAGACTGACTGTTTAATGATCTGCTCTAGAATTTTTCCTGGTATTAATGTCAGGCTGGCTGGGCAGTAATTGTTTGGGTTCCCCTCTCCTCCATTCTACTGAGACTTCACATGTTCTCCAGGAATTCTCAAAGATTTTTATTAGCAGTTCTGAGATTACTTTCTCCAATTCTTTTAATACTCTTGGTTGTAGTTCATCTGGTCCTGGAGATTTGAATTCATTTAGGGTAGCCAGGTGTTCCTGTACTACCTCTTTACCTATTCTGTGCTGCATTTCTCCACTGCATCATCTGCTCCATTTACCTCAGGTCTAATTCTTGTTTCTCTCATCTGATCATCATACCACTAGAAGAAAGAAATCTAAAAACTGAATCATTCATTTGAAAATACTGGAGCTCATTTCAGGCAGTGTTTCTATACTCTCCTAGTTATGCTTAACACACACTAATGATTACCTTATGTTAACTTTGGCAAAAATTAATTTTTCAGAACCCATAGTCCAGTAACTGCATTACAAAGAGTCAGGACAGTCAAAAAGAAGTTAGGGTCTAATTTTACACAAATTTAGGAATAAACCTTGTTGAACTAATGGAGACTTACTCCTGAGGAATAATGCACAGGAACAGACCATGTATTGTTCTTGTTTTGCTTTTTAAAGTATATTACTAGCTAAGCACCATAATAAGCCTCTTTTGTAACTGATACCAAGGAGTGTAGTCAAGTCTCTTTCCTTGGAGGTTTTTAAGCAGAGGCTAGTTGGCCATCTGTCAGGAGTGCTTTGAGGGTGTTCCTGCATGGCAGGGGGTTGGACTGGATGGCCTGTGTGGTCTCTTCCAACTCTACATTTCTATGATTCTATGAGGCTATGGGGCTCTTGAATTGTTGTCCGGATGCAGTAACAAAGTAGATGTGAACAACTAAATTAGGCCTCAGTTCAGACAAGGTGGAAGTCCTATTGATCAGTAGGAAAGCTAATCCAAGTTTTGGATTACAGTCTGTTCTGGATTGGCTTGCAGAATATCAGGTTTGCAATTTGAGAGTGCTTTTGCTCCTAAAGCGAGTCCTGGAAAGCCAGATGGCTACTGTGGCTATGAATGCCTTTGACCTACTTTGGTTGGAACCGGTGCATCCTGTCTTAAGGAGAGCAAATCTGACCACACTGATCCATGCCTTAATTACCTTCCAGTTAGACTACAGTAATGTGTCACACATGGGGCTGCCCCTGAAAAGTGTTAAGAGGCTAAAGCTAGTGCAATATAAGACAGCCAGACTTAGAGACCACATATCACCAGCCTCATGCCAACTACACTCACTTCCAGTTTTACTCCAAGCTCAGTTTGAGGCATTTACTTTGATCTACAAAGCCATGGAAGACTGCCTCCATCTGTGTGAGCCTGCCCCAAATTTGAGGTCTTCAGAGAACACCTGAAGATATATCCTATCATCTCAAGAAGGTAGATTGCTGAGTACATATGACAGGGGCTTTCTCTGTAGTGACATCCTAGCTGTGGAAGTTCCTCCATAGAGAAGTTGGGTTGGTTTCCCTCTTGAGTTTGTGATAAGCAGAGGTTAAAACCACAGGTGGCTTCTTAGGCTCTTTTAACTCTGTGTGTGTTTCTTTTTTTAAAAAAATACAGACATTATTTTAAATTCATTTTAAATAATGTTCTATCTGTTTATATTTAATGTTTTGAGTGATTGTTTTAACTGCTGTACATTGACCTGGAGGCCCTGGTGGTCTATATAAGCAATAAATAAATGCTTATATAAAACAAAAACCCATTTTAGAAAAAAATAGGGTACAACAACAGTTCCAAAAGAAACAGAAAATGTTAGGGTTGTATCTGCAACCTTGTTGAGCAGCATAACTAGGCTGGTTTAGGTAGTGGCAGCAGTGGAATAAATGCAGTGGCAGGGGTTATATAGCTATGGGCACTACCACATTGAGAGAGATGGCAGCAAACGTTGTCTCTGGCAGGAGCTAGCAGAACAGCTTTCTGGCAACAGAGATGGTTTTCTCTGCTGTCACCCTGTTGGTACTATGCATTGCTACAAAAAGTGTCTTATGCTGGCTTAATGGACATTTAGGCCAGCATAAGTCATCAACAGGATTCTGGCCTTAGGCTTACGCTGCATTCAGCTTATTTGGCCTAATATCAGCTTCTTGGATCCTTAATAATGATGGAGCATACATGTATGCTTACCCTGTATGGTGTATGTTAAGAATGTTTAGCTGAATTGAGTTTTTTCCTTTCCCAGCTCAGAATACGTCTATCTGCAATTCTACCCCATGAAATTAGCATTGAATTAGGTGAAGAACTGGGATAAGTCAGCTGCTTCCATACCCTCTTTCATATCCTTTTCATTCCTGTCTTTAGCCCTTCATGCATTGGAGAGCTGGATATTTGCAGTAGAGTTCGGGAATAACAACTTACAAATAACTAATTACTTGCAATTAATTCCCCCCCCAATAAATCAGAATGTTAAGAATAGTCACAAAATTTCTTGTTCTTGTCAAGAGTCTGCTCTGACATGTTAAGACATTTCCAGTTTCAGAACAGTTCTTTGATTCCAACATGAGAAAGAGACAAGACCATTCGTTTTCGTTGAAGTTTCAGTCTTTTGTGCAAAAATGTCTCTGCACAAAATAACTATCTTTTCCCTTTATTAAATGAGGCACACACATGCAGCAAGCACAGAACGCTTGGCTAGATGATGGAAGAGACTTAAGTAAGTGATACTCCCAGTTCTTTAAAGTCCAGGCAAAAGCTATTGTAATTTTGCAGAAGCGTGCAACTTGTGCAGAACCAGCTTTCTGAAAAAGGTAGGAAATATGTTACTATCTCATGGCCAATGCTTATTCTAGAACAAATGTTTTTTGAGTGTTGAAAAACTCTAACAGAAAGAATTCTGAACTTACAGTAATCTTCACCATTTAAGACTTATTCTGTGCAAATGTTGCACATGCTTGTTTTGTCCAGGAAACAGCATTTTCTGTGCAGAAAATATTTCTCTGCAGAAATATGTCTTATGCAGAAAATGTTTTTTCCTGTGCAGAAAATATTTTAATGAAGGATTTATTCTGCGCAAACTTCACAGTTTTCTGAACAGAAAACAGCATTTTCTGTGCAGAAATAATTCTGCATCGAGATATTATATTCTGCACAGAAAATCCAGTTTCCTATTTTTGCACAATTTTCTGCCAAACAACTATGTGTGGATTTTGCAAAGAATAATCCCAAATTGCAAATAGCCTTCAAAATCTGCATTGTTTTTGAAGACTTTGTCAGTGTGGGAAGAAAATTCTAAAATTACTTGTTGCTTCTTTTGAAAAGAAACATAGTGAAGAATTACATCCCTAAGGAAGAATCATACAAGAGCTTGCATCCTAACTTTATGGTTACAGTTTAACAAGGGATACCTTTTGCAAAGTAATGTCCTAAATAAGACTAATATTTCCTGAAATACAAAGGTAATATTAACTTTTACATGTTATTTCAATTAGCAAAAGATTAAGTTGCAATATCGATACCCACTCCCCAAATTGTGGCTTGTTTCCGAGACCTACCTTATCCTCTCTCCTCTTCCTTCGTCTATAATCTTCCTTATATAGACAATGATTTCATATATTTGAGAGTGAGTAATGGCCTTACTCATTTCAGGTATGAGTAATGATCTTGTAGGATGTGAACTGAGAAGCAAACAAAAAAAAGGGGGGGAAAGTGGAGTGGGAGTGGAGGAAAAGGATTACTGAAGGAAAAAAAACAAGAATAAAATAGAAAGTGGCATAACTGAAGAACATACAGACAGCGCTGTTGTCATGAATTCCAAATTCCATATGGAATCACGCACAGTTTGGGTATTTAACATCTTCCCTCTAATTAAACAACAAGGGAGATATTTTAGAAATAATTTGTTGAAACTTACTAATTTGAGGCAAAGCTCTCAGAAGAGAAAAAATTAATTAGCACACACAATTAAGACTAACGGATGATAAAGAGCAGTGGATGAAACCATGTTAATTCTCCATTTCTGAGCAATTATGTATCAAGGCGGTGTGTGTTGCTACACTGAATGCTTCTCTGAGGACTGCATAAAGAGAAGGAACTGTTAAAAAAAATCAAACAGTGTTCCATTACTGTATTCACAAGAGATGCAAGATGGGAGGGGAACCTCTCCAAGGAGACATCTGCAACTGCTTGGATGAACAGGCTCCTCTGTGAAAAAGCCAACCTGAACAATAGTTCTGTAACATGAGTGAAACCCTGTGCCAAAAAAAAAAATTAAAAATTAAAGAAAACAGAGGCTGATTTAGTTTGTTTTTCCCACTCAGCACTCTGAGACTGTTTGTCCAATAGCTCCGTTGATTGCTAAAAGAAGATGCCACACCCTCATATAAACTTGTGGGAGCCTGTTGTACCTTCTTTGAGAGTTTTCAAGTGGTAGAGAGCTCCTTTAGAGAATAGAGAAATAGCCAGTACCGTATTTGTCAATAACTTAATGTATCTGAAAGGAAAATGCTTCCACATCTGGCTGGAGGTTTTTTTGTAGGGGAGGGCTTTTTTGGAGGGGAAAGTTCAGAAAGGAAAGCACAACTATTCTGATAAATATTGTGAATCTGCCAGTAATCTTTGCTCTTGCATTGGGCAGCCATGCTCCAAGGAGTGTCAAGAGTAGTTCAGCCCTAATCAATTATTCACACAGTCATAGAATCATAGAAGAGACCACAATGGCCATGGAGTCCCATGCCCTGTCATGCAGGAACATACACTCAAAGCACCTCCAGCAAATTGTCATCCAGACTCTGTTTAAAAACCTCGAAAGAAAGTGACTCCGCCACACTCCAAGACAACACATTCCACTGTCGAATGGTTCCTACCATCAAGAAGTTATTCCTGAATCTTTTTCCTGTAGTTTGAATCTATTGCTCTGTGTCCTACTCTCTGGAGCAGCAGAAAACATGATAGAGAGGGAGAAATCTACCAGTTTCACTTCGTGATAGAGAGGGAGAAATCTGCCAGTTTAATTTTCTTTCACATTTAGTATTTTTTTTAGAAAAAGGCAAAAAAAGTCACATTCATGCCAATGAATTTATGAAGAAATTTGAATTTTTTTGCAATCCCTTAACAAATTTGCACTTCCAATTTCCACTGACCAAATTCAATAGGATCAACTATTCTGACATGGAGAAGAATATCTTGCACCTATCTGCTGGAGCTGTTAGAAATAAGTACTGGAGCGGTGGAGGTGGTGGGGTAGAAATGACAACTCTAATGGAGAACCAGAAAAACTGGATGGATGCAGGGGGATTTTGAGACAGAAGTTTAAGAGCTAAGCACTCAAACCTCTTTGGCTGGTTAGGTATATTTTCAGGGCAAGGTTTAATTTGGATCTAGTGGAGTGAAAAGTTCCACCAGAGTATCTGCAGGGCAGGATGCTGGAGAGGAAAGATGAAGTGGTGGGGTGGTGGCACATGGGAGCTTTCCTAGCATACCCTGCAGATAATCAAGGATATAGCTGTGCTTGGGAGCTGCCTGGAAGTCATTACACTGCCTAGCAAAACTGTTGTGTATCTCCTTAGGCAATGTTAGAAAAAGTAGTTATGCTAGCATAACCTGAGGTTACACTACAGTAAGTCTGCAAGAGGCTTTCACTTTCTCCTACAACTTTTAAAAATCTTGTGTTCACTCCATCAGATTTATCAAGAAATTTAATTATTTTTGAAAGTTCTTATCAAAACCCAAACCAAATACAACTCTTGACCATGCTTATCTGTGACTGCCACAAGTCAGTGCAGGCTCAGAGGTCAAACTATTTCATACATATTTATCAGTGAAGTTTTTTTTTTTTTTTAATGAAGTCAATTGAGAATCTCAGAAAATTATCCAACATCCCCAAGAATCTTTCTCTTTCTACTGTTTCTGTTGCCTTTTCATACCACTCTTTTAATTTATTTGTTAATTTATTTGGACATCCTAGATTCAGGGTTCTCAGAAAATGAAAGGATAAAAGGAAGACCAATTTATTTTGAGAAAAAACTGGAGGGGTGGTGATAGGAAGGACTGAATTTGTTACAGTGACCTAAATCCAGTTGCTAGTTCCACCTTGAGCACACTCACTGTGTTGATGGGATTTATGTTAAGTTCAATCAGTGAGACTGCTCTAGTTGAGTCTAGTAACTGGATTTAAGTTCAAATGTTTTGGAATGTAAATTCTCTCTCCTTCTCTCTCTCACATATTTCTACATTTCAAACAAAGCCTGCAATTTACAGATTAACAAAACCTACCTATGAAATGCAAACACACACTGAATGTCACATCTGACTTGGGCCTGACTAGCAAATATTTGCACCAGATGCATTCATAGTCAAGTCATATGATCCATGTATTAATTATGCATTCTGAAATAATAATGATATTCTGTTACTCAATGATAACTTTGCTCATAAGGCACTAAAACACCTCTTTCAATCCATACTTTTGTATGAAGTAGGGCTTCCTTTTGCCCATTCTACTCAATGTGCAGATGTTGAAGCCACCATCCCTCTACATGAGTCATTTATATGTGATGCATATGCGAGTAAGGCTAAACATCTACAGGATTAACGCCCCTACTTCACACAGTGTGAACTGAAGGAGATGCAGTCCTTGCTTGCAACTTTGTGATTGCAAGAAGATGGCTAAGGAAGAATAATTATATCATATTCATAGAATGCTAGAGCTGGAAGGGATTACAAAGAAACCATATTCTAGGTGAGTCTGACCAAAGCAGAACAGAGTGGCATTGCTACTTGTTCTGGACACTGTACTTCTGTTGATATTGCCTAGAACTGCATTCGGGTTGTTGGTCATCACATCTCACTGTTGACTTATGGTTTGTGGTCTACCTATGAATTTCAGACCCTTTCTACATGTCTTGCTGTCAAGCCAGGTGCCACTCATTCTACATTAGTGCAATTGATTCCCCCCCCCCGAATGGAGGACTTCACATTTATCCCTGCTGAAGTTTATTTTGTTGATTTTGTCCCAGCTTTCCAATCTTTCATGGTCATTTTGATCTCTGATTCTATCCTCTGTGGTATTAGCTACACACCACTTCCAGGCCTAGTGAAACTTCACGATCTGTCTATGAAATACAGGATCTCAGTTGATATGTCACCCCACAGGTTTTTTTGTGGCTAATTGTAGTGAAAATGATACACAATGTAGAAATGGTGAGGAGAAACCCGAAACTTTTCTGAAGGCTAGTTGTAGTGTTTTTGTGGAAGGCAACTCTTCAAATTTGGGAAGTACAGGGTTACAAAGTTATGATGAATACAAAACTATTTAAGACTTTTTGTTTTCTGCTCGGTTGGAGTCAAATTTACAGGCAAGTGCAATAGGAGAAGTGTGGATGATGGATGTGGAATATACAGCAGCAGAGATAAAAGGACTGTAGTATCCAGCATTTTTCAGTCAAGCACCCTGTACTAAGCTTTCCATGATCCCGTTCTCAAAAATCCTGACCTTATTATTCCTAGGAGAAAGAACTAGTAAATGGCACTAAACACTGAAACAGATTTGCAATGTACTGCTTCAGCATTTCCCCCCACCAAAACACTGGCACTGGGATCAAGAGACCTCTAATAAAATCACTTAGTGTGATCAGAAACTAGAGCTATCAAGCAAAAATAGGCACCCTTTCCTCTCTTCCACCTCCCTAAGCTGTTGTTTTCCTATAGAGAGAGCTTAGGGAGGAGACTATCAGTTTTTGCAAGCACAGTGAGTTCCACAACATCCAGATTGCTAATGACCTTTGGAGAGGATTCCAGTCTGGATTGGATCTGGTTCAGAAGAGACCAATTCAGCTGGGAGATATCCCAAATATTTCCAAATCAGTCTGTTTCTCTTTGGGATCCATCTGTACCCAGAACATACTCTTATGAAATGCAGTCCTAGAAGTTAGCAATGTAGAAATCTTACACCATCTAAATAGAAAGTGTAATATCATATTGTATGATTTGTGGAAAGCTTGCATGTCATAAGGCCTAGTTCATATCCAATCATGCATGTGACATTGATTGACAACAATACTTAAGATTCAAAGACTCCCTTTTGTAAATGAAAGGCAATTCTGCTTATAAATAGATGTGGAAGGGCCTCCAGTTCCTTCTCTTCAGCTTTCCCCAACCCCTTGCTATGCTGCATCAATTTTGAAGAACTCTCTGACCCTCAGGTATGGCTTACTTGGAATGTGAGTGGATGAAGTTAGAAGGGGACATTGCATGAGCAGGGCTATGCCTGTAGTATTTTGATTCCAAGCCAAGGTATATACATTTATTCAATACAATGTTTGCAATACACCCACACACCAGCATTTATTTAATTAAAATAAGATGTTCTTCATTAACCTGTTTACAACCTTTTGTGGAATTCAGCACTTTTTGTAATAGCAAAAACATCAGATTGCAAATAGACCCAATTCTAGCCCATTCAGTTCCAAGGATTAGAAACTGATTATAATGCTAATGGTTTCCGTGTGGGTATATTTTTAGAGTGACTGCCTGAAATGAGCTTCTATAATGCAAGTTTAAGAAGTCAGATATTAATCTCACAAGCGCTGATATGCACTTACAGGAAAGTCTTCAGGAAAGCCTTAATTCAGTGATGTTAATGCAAATAAAGGTATGATGACAGGTAGCACTCCATATTTTAGTAATGGGATATGTAGTAGGAGTTAAGTAGCAGCTTGCTTGTAACAAGGTATGTGAACCAGAGACCATTAAATAAACAAAAGCTAGGAATGCACTGATAAGCATAGCCAGGCTGCACCAAGACTTCAAGGTCTCTTGTGGGTGGGAAGATGTACTCTTTGTATTTTATGTTTTGAATCTTGCTAATTGCCCCCAGTTCACTCACTGAAGTCCTGTACAATGTATCACGCTCCTAATAAATAGTGTTTAAGCACTGTTCTATTTGTGTGTGTGAATTCAGTTCATGACAGAGTGAGTGAACTCCCTTGTAAAAACATTACAATATATATCAAAAAATTGTAGAAGAGCCTGAAGGAGGAGGAGCATCCAGCGGAGTCATCGAAGCTCCAGGCGATTGAATCACCGAAAGAGACAAGACGGACCCCAGCCAGCCTCCTGATGCAAGACCCAAGACACGGCCCTCAATTCCTTCAACCACACCGACCAGAGGTCAAACCTGGGCCTGGGGGAAAAGACCAGAAACTGCTCTGCACCAACAGCGCCGGGCTACAAGATGGGACACATTGATTGTTGAGACCAGCTTGATGGAGCAACTTCTAGCCAGGGAAGAAGAAGTGGAAAAACAATGAGAAGAAGTTTCTAAACTGAGAGCTCAGCTACATGACTGGAGACTTCTGGTGCCTCAGGTTGGGCATGCATCACCCCAGATTCCAGCAGCTGCAGCAGCTGCTCTGGTGGTCACGGCACTCGCACCTCCCAGGATACCAACCCTACAAGTGGGCCCAAGACCTTTTTGGGAGTTGAAGACCACTTATGATGGTGATGGTGCCACCCTAATATACTTCCTCAACATTATATAATTATATATATATATATATAATATAACATCATATAATTATATGATCGACTATGGGAACAGTTTCCCAGATGATGCCACCAGAGTCAGATACCTAAGCCAGCACCTCAAAGGAGAAGCAGTGGAGTGGGTTGCCAGCATGTTAAACTCATGAGCTGAAGAGACAGCCGATCTGCGGCTGTTCATGCATCACCTCAGAGAAAGGTTTGAAGATCCTTCCTTCCAAGAACAAGCCAGATACCAACTCAGAAAACTACACCAAGGAAAACGGACCATCGGGGAATACGCCCGTGAAGTTAGCCATTAAGGTACTGGAATGGAAAGATGACATCCTCAAGCAATTTTTCTGAGATGGATTAAACCCCACCATACTAGATCGCTGCCTGACACAAGGAGATCCTGCCAGTCTCTCAGGCTGCATGAAACTAGCCAGAGAAGTGGAAAGCATCATGGAGAGTATCCAACTCATCCAGCAGAGACAAGCCCAAGAAAGTGGTCGCTGAACCCTGGCACCCTGAAAAACCACTTTCCTAAGCAGCAAAGAAAAGGAAAAAATGACTCTGAGAAGGCACCTGTTTCCAATGTGGAAAAAAAGGCCACATCACCAGCAAATGCCAGGGATCTAAGAAACCTGTTGAAGAAAAGTCAGGCACCCCCACCACCTGGCCTGCATCCCCCAAAGCTGATACTCCGAAACCACCAACCAAATGTCCCACCAGCGGAACCTCTGCTGGAGCTTGTGATGGCGAGGACAGTCCACGGACCACCTCTGACTCGGACAACGATGAGTGGTATCCCAACCAGTCTGCGAATGTAAGTACAAGTAAAACTCGTCATGTATATGTTACAGTAACTTTACAAGGAAATGATGGGAAATTACGAATGTACAGGTCCTTAGTTGATTCGGGCTGCACCACTAGTTTATTGAACCCCACAGTGGCTGTTTCCAGCACTCCCCGATGCCATCTCTATGACTCAATCTCCCTCTCTTGCACCTTGGATTAAAAAAACTATCATCTACTTGGACTTCTGTGTGCTCCGCTTTTGAGTCTTTCAAAGCTTCTCACAAATGCTTTGCAGACAAAAAACATTGTCCCAATCCTACTTACGAGCCTGGAGATCTAGTCTACCTCTCCTCCAAGAACATTGCCACTGATGGACCCTCCAAAAAACTCTCCCCCAAATACCTTGGTCCTTTCCCAGTCAAACGGGCCATTAATGATGTCACCTTTGAACTTTCTTTATCTGACACTTACAAACTTGTTCACCCTGTTTTTCTTTCCAGCTTACGGAAACCAGCTCCTTCAAATTCTTCTTCAGAGAGTGACCTGACTACATGCGCTGCTGTTCCTTCATCAACATTTTCACCACTCACTGTTTAGCTAATGCTTTTCATAAATCCATTTCAATTATTGTCTCCCCCTTTCCCTTTCTCTTCCAAATTACCCAACCTTCCCTGTTTTCCCTATTCATTGTTTGCTATGCTGATTCAAATTCCTAATTGCTGTTTCACTTGTTGTTTTTTCTTTCAGGATGGGCAGGATGTTGGGTAGCCCTCCATATTTTAGTAATGGGATATGTAGTAGGAGTTAAGTAGCAGCTTGCTTGTAACAAGGTATGAGAACCAGAGACCGTTAGATAAAAAAAAAAAAAGCTGGGAATGCACTGATAAGCATAGCCAGGCTGCACCAAGACTTCAAGGTCTCTTGTGGGTGGGAAGATGTACTCTATATTTTGAATCTTGCTAATTGCCTCCAGTTTACTCACTGAAGTCCTGTACGATGTATCACGCTCCAAATAAATAGTGTTTAAGCACAGTTCTATTTGTGTGTATGAATTCAGTTCATGACATATATGCTAACATTTATCTGCCTGCCTGCCTGCCTGCCTGTCTCTCTTTCCTTTTATCCAAGTTATTATTCCATACATACATAGATAATACCCAGGCAGAAATCCAAAGATCCATTCAACTGCATTAATTAATTTCTGCAGTGCCTGCTGAGTATCCATGGCCTTATGAATTTTGCACCTAGAGTTTATAATCTATTTTTTTTTGAAAGAAGGAATATAATAGAGGGAGTTGGAGGATGAGAAAGAGCTTGTAAAATTAATTTGTGAACTATAACTCCCAGAAACCTTCAACCAGCTGTCAGTGTTGCCTTTACAAACCATGCTAACTGTGGCATTCTGGGATATACAGTCCAAAAGAGTAATTTTCCAAACTCTGTCCTATATACAAGGGTTCCCAAAGGATAAGGAGACCTTAGAGGGCTGCATTCCTCCCCTCCAAACAAAAAAAAGAAAAGAAAAGAAAAGAAAGAAAAAGAAGAAGAAAAAAGAAAAAAAAAGTCCCCAAATGTTCCCAAACTCCTTTTAGGGGCGTGGGGCATTTTTTACTATGCTTTTGAGTTCCCCTGGACCACCTTAAGCCCAAGAGAGGCTTATTTACTTCCTGATTTTAAAACGGCCTTTGCTGGTCTCTCAAATGGGGGCGGGTGGGTGAAGGTAAAAATGCCCCATAGAGAGCATTTGGGAGCAAATATATATGTATATGTGTGTGTGTAACCTGGTGGACTCTGGGGACCAGAAAAATGGCTCTGGGAGCTGCTCTTTCCTCCTGCACCATAAGATAAAATGTGGTAGCAGTGTTGTCTGGTGGCTTCCATATCATGGGACGCTCAATCCATTCTGGAGTATAGTCCAAATTTTAAACGGTTTATCCATGGTCCTGAACCTATTTTAGGCATAGTGTTCAGCACTTGGACGGCCTTTAAAGTTCAGACTAAAACTCAGATCAGCTTCACCACCCTACTTATATGAGAACCACTGCTGTGTAGGAGTACAAATTACTATTAATGGGCTTGTAGCCTGGCTGAAGTCATACCAAGGCATCATTGATGTGAACATTTTGGACTAAGTATGCCACAATAAGCACTTTGTTGGTGTCATAACTAACGTGATCCTCAGAAGACAGGTCCAAAAAGACCTGCTGCTCCAGATGGTGGCTTCCTCCCAGAATCTGGACACCGTGGCTACAGCTGATGAGAACCTTCTGCAAGATGGGCACTCACTTCAGGTGGAATTGATAGACACCATGGGGACAAACCCATCATTTTCAGGGCATCAACAGAAAAAGATGTAGCATAGAAAGAATCAACACCTCTCACAGAGGGTAAAATGAGAAACACTGGGCAACTGACCAGTTATCATTTCATGGTCAAGCAGTATGAATCTCCCAGCAGTTGCTTGCTGTTCTTGTCAGATGCAACAGTGCGTAATATCAGCTATAACAGCCCATTAAGCTGTATTTTTTTAATGTTTTTATTCATTATGAAGAAAAAAGAACAGAACAAAAAAGAAAAACACCACGTGATACAAATAAGTGGGGGGGGAAGAATTTCAACAAAAACAAGCTTACATAGTTATTTCTCTGTAATTCCATTACAATCATATACTTATTCAACATATTATATATCATTCTAATTCTTATTCTTATTATTTCATTCTTAACTTTACACTTTTCAATTACATTTAATCTATTACTAGTACTAAATATGATCTTATTACTAAACATATCAAATTATTCCTAAAAGTGAACCCATCTCCCAGAGCCAATTATGTTTCAACTTACTCCACTTCCCAGAATTGTAATTCTTCTTGTGGAGGTATGCCACCTTTCTCTTTTATTAAAACCTTTTCCATAAATATCTTCCATACTGCGTCAAAACCATTTCCCTTCATTATTCCTTTTTTGGCCTTCATTCGACATGCTAACTTATCATTAATCACAATTTTCCATACTTCTTTATGCCAATCCTCTATTTGAAAATCTCCATGAATTTTCCATTTTTCTTGATATGATTAACTTTGCTGTAGTTAATAAGTTTGTAATTAAATCCTTCATTGCCTGGGTACAATTAACCTTATCAAATATAGATAACAATGCTATGCCTGGACATATTTGTAAATCAATTTATGTTATCTCTTTTATCTCTTTAAATATTCTTTGCCAAAATTTCTGTACACCTTCATATTTCCACCACATATGAATATATGTACCAATCTCTTGACAACATCTCCAACACAACCTTGAGTAATTCTTATCTGTATAATTTAACCTTACTGGTGTTAGGTGTCATCTCCAAACCAATTTGTAATAGTTTTCTTTTATCCTTACAGACAAGTTTTTTAAATGACACTGATTCCAAATTTTTCCCCAGTCCTAAATATCTATTTTTTGTGCTAACTCTTCCTCCCATATTTTTCTAAGATATTCATCTTCATATTTTCCCAACATTTTGTATATTTTGCTTGTGGTACCCTTCAATATTTCACTTTCCTCCATATATTTTCTTTGTATAATCATTTATTCAAATTTAGTATATTCTCTGAAACCTTTATTATTCCTTTTCCAATTCCTTGTACACTGCTCTAGCTGTATATAGTTAAACCACAATATCTTAGTACCCTGTAATCTCTCCTTTATCTTATCTTTATTTGTCATTATATTCATCCAATCGTTTAACTTATTCATTCTCTGCTTCTTTCTCTACGTCACCTCTCAAATTCTTTGGAAATCTTGCCATCATCACTACAGGAGTTAATTGTGAAGTAGTCAGCATTAATTCTTCCTTATTTTTCTTCCAAATTTCTAATATATTTTTCAAAAAGGAGTTTTCTATTTTTTCCATTTCTCTCCAATTTTTTTTTTTAAAAAATCTCTAATCTCTTCAAAATTTCTATAGCTCCTATCTCTAACCAATCTAAGTCTCCTTTTCCTGGAACTCCATCTTTGATATATATGCATATCTATTGGTTTGCATCATAATACCATTTTAGATTTGGTAGGCCCAATCCACCTTCTTCTTGGGATTTGTACCAAAATTTCTTATTAATCCTCACTCTCTTATTCCCATTACAAAAATTGTTCAATAAGAACTGACAATTTTTCAATTCTTCTTTTGATACTTTTATTGGTGTATATTGTTTTAATGTATAGAGTGAGGCACTTTAAGTCCTTATGGAAGAAAACTGGGATATAAAATAAATAAATCTACCAGGTTTTTGTACTTTTCATGCTTGTGGATGGTTGATCTCTGGATTGGCTCAAGTTGTATGTCTCATTGTCTTATTTATTTATGTTATTTATTGGTTTATTTATATGCCATCTTTCTTTCAGAGTGCGACCTGCGGCAGCTTTCCCTTTTTATTTTGACTGTTAGATTTACTAGCTTCTTGTGACAGATTCTGAATCTGTCTCCTTTCATCTTTAGTGAAGTCCCTAGATCAGTTCTTTTGTCCTCGATATGCTTTGCACTTGAGCTTCCAGAAATCCCAAATAGCACAGTGAATGATCAGGAATTCTGGGAGTCTAAGTCTCAAACAACTGGAGGACAAAAATTTGAGAACTACTGTAGATTAATTGTGTGTGACTGGGGTGAGTTGATTTGCCTGTTACTTCTTCCCCCTACTGGCACCCACTGCCTTTGAATATAGGACAGTTGGGCAGTGTACAAGAAGGTATCCTATCACTGACGTAGACTCGAGTTGACAGACTTGGACTCAAGTCGAACTTAAGTTGCTTCAGTGACTCGACTCAGATTTGACTCAGCCATAAATGATGCACTGACTCGACTCGACTTGAGAGTTGTATATTTTTAATGACTGACTTACTGCCCTTGGCTCAGTAACATAATGCATTCATCCAGAAACCTTACAACTTTGAACAATGCCTCCATCTCTTTTTGTCTACTAGTCACATGACAATCTGTCTCAAGCCCAAAGTGTGGGTGCATTTCTCAGAGGGGAACAGCAAACAGGTTAGGCAATGGGCTTGAGGCAGGCTTGAGGTCTGCTCAGTAGCCTGACCTTGCTACATATTAGAAGAGCTTTCTAAAACATTTCCTAAGAGCAAAAGACAAGACTCACCCCCAGAGTGCAGGGTGCATTTCTCAGAGGGGAACAGTAAATATATTAGGCAATGGGTTTAAGGAAGAAGAATCCTTCCTTCTAAAGCTTTTGAATCGTCAGTTATGGAGAGTAAGATAGGATCCTATTTCCCACTTCTGAAGCTACAGATGGCAAAATAGCAAATGTAGAGAGTCGACACTGCTTAAATTGTTAAAACTGACTTTAATTCACTCTATCCAATAATTCTGGATTTTTGGTTGGGAATTAAAGTTGGCTTCCAGACTTGAGACTTGACTTGACTTGAAACTATCTTCAAGGACTTGAGACTTGACTTGAGACTTGAAGGTACAGATTTGAGACTTAAGACTTGGAGTACATCACTGGTATCCTATAACCTCCAGGTGATTCTCTGCCACCAGCCACTGACTGGCTACAGAGACATGCCCAATCAATGCCCAGGTGCACATCCTTTGCAATCTGTTGTTAGGGGTGGAGCTCTATTGCAGAGCCAATCCAACCGCACTTGTGAATCTGACGACAAAGAACTAGGCACCAGCTACCCTTGACAACTTACACAGCAATATTGGTGAAGAGTTATACTCTGCTAGCAGTCCAGTGGGAGTTCAGCCTGTGTCTGTCAGACTTTCACGCTTAGTAGTCTGCCATCATAGGTATCCCCTTCCAGTTAATCAGATGCTTCAAAAGGAACAATCAGGATCTGTGACAGCAACAGCGCTTTTCAGATTTTGCCAACTTTTGTAGCTTTTGTTAGCGATTGATGTTCAAGTAATATCTAGTGGCATAATGCTCCTAAATAGGTGGGTGCCATAAAGTAACCATGGCTAACAAACATTATCAGATTTAACATTTATGTCATGGAATCCCTTTAAAGATCATTTAAGGCTATCCATCTTACTGCAGAGAGCTCAATTAAATAAATTATGCTCTGAGCAAAGTAGTTATTTCTTTTATCTTGAACCACTAGCCAACCGGTTTCACTGGATGATCCTGAGTTCTGATGCTGTGTAGAAGAGAAGAGGAACATACTTCTGCCTGCTTTCTCTTTCTGCATTGCATAATCGGGTATACATCTACCATGTCCTGTACTAGTCCCTTTTTTCCAGGGCTTTGAATAATTCCCAGGTTAAAAAAAACACCTTTGCCCTGATCCCCCCCCCCGCCATTAAATTAAAATGCCTCCAATGATTTAGATTTTTGTAATCTGGAAGGTGCTCTAATCCCTTCCTTCTAATTTTTTTGCACCCTTCCCCAGCCCTGTAGTTCTAATATCACTATCTATCTCATCCTGGAAGATTGTACCCAGCTGGCCGGTTTTATATCAGTAGACATTCTGACTGAATATCTTAGCTGATGTCTCAGATGAAAGATGGAGTGTACACTTTTCATGTTTGCGTATGTATATTTGATCTCTTAAAGAACAGGAGGCTTTTCGTGCTTCCTTTAAACAATAATTAATTTATAGCAAGGTAGCATTTGGTTTTTCAAGCTCACCTTTTCAACACCCAAACCACATGATAATTTATCAGTGGTTATGAAATGGCTTATTTGAGAGTCTAATTTTCTTCTTTGTTACAGGATGACATATTGTCATTCCCAAAAGCCATTTACCAGAGTGGCAAGCAGCATCACCGAAAGGTGTATTGAAAAAAGAGACGGGTTTATAGAGTAATCCTAAGCACATTTACTCAGAATTAAGTTCCAGTGAGTTCAATGCTGCTCCAAGACACATAGCTCCTGGCAGTACTGCCAGTCAAAAGACACTGTGCAACTATTCTGTCTTTAACTTCCTAATGGATTTTCTGTGGAGAGAAAAAAAAAAGATAGTAGGACAGAAAACATGAGAGGGCTACAAGAAAAAGACGACAATGTTTGGAGGGCGCTCTTAGCCTGTAAAATTCTACAAATGAGGCAGGGGAATTGCACAACAAAACCTTTGTCTAGACACACACTAAAAGGATTTACTGTCCTATTGTTATTCTAGGTAGGTTTAAGTTTGCGGCCCTACTCAGGCTTTCTCTCTGATCTCAGAGGGGAAGGTCCGGTATTTGCTCTGATCCCTAGCATGACTTGCTGGAGGCCATATGGTTGCTGCCTTCAGCAATCTTTGCCATAGAACATCAAAATCCCATACATATGGGTTGAAAAGAAAGAAAAAAGACTGAAAAGAAACCATTGGACACAGTGGAACTCAGACAGGAATACAAACCAATAGTTTCAAATTACATGAAAAGAGATTCCACCGAAGAATGTATTACTGTAAGAACTGCTCAGCAGTGGAATAGACTGTGGGACAGACTCAGAGAGGAATCACAGAACCATAGAATCTTAGGGCTGGAAGAGACCACATGGGCCACCTAGTCCAACCCCCTGCCATGTTGAAATATACAACTACAGCATTCCTAAAAGATGCCTGTCCAGCCTCTACTTAAAGACCTCAAAGAAGGAGAACTCATCATCCTCTGAGGCAGTCTGATCCACTTCTGAACAGCTCTTACAGGAAAAAAAAAGTTATTCCTAATGTTTGGGTGGGATCTCTTTTCTTGTAATTTAAATTCACTGATTTGTGTTCTCCTCTCTGAAGCAGAAGCAGCAAACAAGTCAGCCCCATCTTCTACTTGACATCCCCTCAGGTATTTAAAAAATAGTTATCATGTGACCTAGATCTTTTTCATATGTACTGTTTTCAAGGCGGGTGTCATTTCATTTTCACTGCCTAGATTTCATTTATCTCTGTTGAAATTCATTTTGTCAGTTTTGGCCCAGTTATCCAATCTAAGGTCATTTTGAATTCTAATTCTGTCTTCTAGGACAGGACTCCCCCTAATTTGGTGTCCTTTGCAAATTTGATAAGCATGCCATCTCTCCCATCATCTAAGTCATCTATAAAGATGTTAACCAACACTGGGGCAAGGCACTAGTCATATCTCTCCAGGATGAAGAGCAACTGTTATCGAGTACCTTCTGTGTGTGGTCTGTCAGCCAGTTACAAATTCACTATAGCTAACTATAACATTGTCTAGCCCATAGTTCACTGACTTGCCTGCAAGAATATTAAGGGGGATGTTGTCAAAAGCTTGATAAAAATCAAGATGTACTATATCTACAGCTCTTCCCTGATCTACCAAGTTTGTAACTACCAAAAGAAAAGGTACCCACAGAGGTAGCATGTGTATCTTAGGATGGCCAGACCACCACTGACTGTGTGTATGTGCTTTCAAGTCACCTGTCGACTTACGGTGACTCCATGACTTTCATAGGATTTTCTTAGGTAAGAAATATGCAGAGGTGGTTTTTCCAGTTCCTTCCTCTTAGATATAGCCTATGGCACCTGGTATTCATTGGTGGCCTCTCATCCAACTACTAACCAGGGCTGATCCTGCTTAGCTTCCAAGAACAGACTGGATTGTTCCAGTCTGATCTTTGTGGCTAGTACCTTCAAAAAATTGCCTACCCAAAACAGAAAAAGTCCCCCTACAAAGCAGCTGGAATTGATGGAGCATCACACCCAGTCATCCAAAACAGAAGGCATGACAGCACACTGTGACCACATGAGGTTGACAGATGCCAAAATTAACCCTCTGACTTTCAACAGATGCTCATCCCTGTTCTAAATAGTCTTGAAAGGGAGCCACAATTACAACACATTACAGCAGTTCAGGGATGAGGAAACCCCAGAATAGGGGTGGAAAGAATGTTATTCATTGCCATTCAAAAAATCAATTTCCAGACAGTCAACAAAAAGTCTGGCTGAACACATATGTTGGGAATTAGGTCAGAAAAGACCTCTAGGTGGAGTCAGGTTATAGTCAGGAAATCACCAGGAAACTCCAAAGATAATAGACTTGCAGCTAGCTAGCCTTAATAACTCAACCTTTTAGACAATAGCATCTGTGACTGCAAATTGTCTTAGCTCCTTTTCCTCTGACCAAGCAGACCTCACCTTTGTCCTCAAATCTGTCCAGCAAGTACCGAGCTATCAGGATGACCATCAGCCCTTTGTCACCTACTGCCTAACCTTTAACCCATTCCGGACCTCATTGTGCACTCTGCCTCCAGGCAGAAATAGAGTATTTAAACCCCAAGTTTTGGCCTGTCAACTTGCAGTACACTGACTGCTAGTCACAACTTTGCCGCTCTGATTCCTAATTGTGTACAATTAGATAAGAGTCTAAGCCACATCGTTTTTTTTGGTGCTCTTCTGGATTGGTAAAGATCATCCACTACACCTTGAAATCTCGATGTCTAAAACTTTCTTCTCTTTTCCTTCAGTTAGCCTTGTATGATTGTGTGACTTCTCGGATTTCGTGTGTGTGATTAATTCCCCCATTAAAACACAAGTAAACCTACTTTGGGATCTCTGGCTGGTTCTTCCTTGCAGAAGTACTGGTAAACATAGGAGTCAAAGATCTTGTTAGGTTACCCCTCTCCTGCAGGCTTCCTCTTTGAGTTAATAATTCTCCATTGTTTTATAGAGGTATTGGCATCATGGTTGGATCCATGAGTGACCCATGTTTTGAGGTAACAGCATGGTATGATTCCTCTCTCTCTTTTTCCCCCAGGCAATTTAAAGACATTCTCTATTCAATCCTAAGATTGTAATAGTAATGAGCAACCCAATAAGCAACAAAACACTTCCCTTTGTAAACATTGTAACTAATAGCAACAATGAATAACTTCCCTAAATATTGCGATCAGTAACAGGAACAAATTATTTCCCAGCAATAAAATTCTCAAGCTCTGATGATAACACATTGGTCTACCTAGCCCCGTATGTTAGAGGGCTGCACTGCTCTCAGCATCCCTTGCCACTGCTGGAAGTCACAGCCCAAAGCCATCTGGAGGGCTGCATGATTCACACCCTTGGCCTCTGTTGACTAGTATCAGTTCTCCAGCGTTTCAAACAATCTGTCCTAGCCCAGCATGGAGGTGCCAGGAATTCGACCGGGAGCTTCTTGCTTGCAAAACATGTGCTCTGTCACTAAGCTACAATCTTCCTACCTCAGAGTCCAATTTGTCTCATTGACTGAAATACCCCATGAGATCATTTTCTCTCTTTTTTAAAAGCTCATAATGTATTCTTAAGTTTGAATTTGTGTGGGTTTGTGAAATACCACCCAGATGTTAACCATATGCAGCTATGACATGATCTCCACATAAATGTTGTTGCTTGGTGCTACAGCTGAAAGGAGGAAAGCTACCAAAATAGCTTGATGGTAAAGTGGGTAGAGGGTTCTGATTGCAGTTGAATAACTGCACATGTTATCTCTCATAGGGGAAAATCAGAGGGATTGAGTTACAAGGCATGTTAGCGTCAAAATGAAAAATTCTGTGATATAATATAGATTAATAGTGAGTACTTTCTAAAGTACCACCACCATAATCAACATAGAATTCCATACACATGTATCCCATTTATCTCTACTCTCCCAGCACTGTTCCCTTTTTATACTAAATTTCAGTGCTTAAGTTAATTTCAGTTACAAATCAATTCAACATACCACAGAGTTTCTCTATATAAGGAGCCTATAGCTCATGTATGTGTCACACACTCAACAAGAATATATGATTTTACAGAATTCTGAGACACATCTCAAGATGCTCAATGGATTGTTGCTTTATCAGTAGAAAAGCCTAACCAGTTTTGGCCTATCTGTAGTCTGAAGACTTTTTTCAGGGGGCTATATAAAATCATTAAAAAGGACAATATATACATATTCTTACATTGTTATACTCTCTGTAGCCCGTACATAACAATTTTGAATCAAAATGCTGGGATTAAATTGGATTTCAATGAATGTTCCTCACTTTCTGCATCTATCCAAACAGGAATAGGCGCCCTTTTTCTCCTACTGAGAATTTCATTCCCTGAGTGGCACTTTGTAAAGAGCTGCATGTTGACGGTGGGCAAGACTGAAGCTAGCCATGGATGGAGCTGGTGCCCAAACCAGAAAAGCTCGTGCCCCTTCCCTCATCTCCTTTTCCCTCTCCCCTTTCCCATTGAGCAGGCTGCTAGGGAAGAGGGGCAGAAATCGCTTATAGAGGAACTGTCCAAATTTGGCAACGACAGTCCTGCCTAATCTTCTGTCACCCTATGTTCCAGTTTGTGTCTCATTTTCCTACTTTCTCCTTTTGCCCTCAGTTTGCGTCAACTGCTGCAGACTGAAATCAAAGTGGAAAAGTAGTTTGTGCTCAGTTAACTCAGCAGGAGGAAAAAGAGAAGAAATGGTAAAGTCTTGATGCTTCTAATAGAATGAGCTGAAAGCCAACTGCTGCAGCCTCTCCTAGCTTGTGTGTTCTTCCTCATTAATTACTACTTCCATCTTGTACACGTTCTGATATTGTCTGGCCACATATGTGCCAGTTGTCATGTGTGAAATGCTGGAGGCTATGAAATGGTTTGCTTGGAATTAGACCAAAGACTGCATGATATAAGTAATGTTGATTGCTCTCTCTCTCTCTCTCTCTCTCTTTTGTTTGTTTGTATATATACATATATTTGCCTTCAAGTCCCCTGTTGACCTAGGTAGTTGCAATAAATTCTTTCCATGTTTCAGGTCTGAAACGGGCAGTGAGTTGGTCTTTATTTCTGAACTGTGTGTATGTATGTGCTTTCAAGCCACTTGTTTACTTATCGCGACCCCATGAATTCCATAGAGTTTTCTTGGGCAAGGAATATTCAGAGAGGGTTTTGCCTGTTCCTTTCTCTAAAATACCTGGTATTCATTAGCAGTTCTCCCATCCAAGTACTAACCAGGGCTGACCCTGCTTAGCTTCCAAGATCAGACAAGATATCGCACCTTTAAGGTGTTTAAGCCCTATAGATTGCTGAGGCCCTTTCCGCACTGAGGCTTCTAGCGCAAGCGGGGGAGGCCGGCAAGTGCAAGAAGGCTCGTCCGGGAGGCTGCCGCTTCCCCCTCCTTCCTTCCGCAGGCGAAGGAACCAACGGGGAAGCGGCACCGAAGGAGGCTTGCCGCGCAAGCTGGCCTCCCCCCCGTGCGAAGCGGGAGACCTCGCGCCGGATTCCCACCCCGCGCGCGTGCGCGAAGCGGGCAGCATCGCGCCGGATTCCTCCCCCCCGCGCGCGCCGGATTCCTCCCCCCCGCGCGCGCCGGATTCCTCCCCCCGCGCGCGCCGGATTCCTCCCCCCGCGCACGCCGGATTCCTCCCCCCCACGCGCGCCGGATTCCTCCCCCCGCGCGCGCGAAGTGGGCGGCGTCGCGTCCCCCCGCGTGCGCGCGTGCGCGAGCGGGCGGCGCGTCCGTCGCGCTACCTCCCCACCCCGCTCCTTCCTTCCGCAGGGGCGGAGGGAAGGAAGCGTGACCCGGCCGGCTCCCGGAGGCTCCGCACGAAAGGTAAGTGCGGGTGGGCTCCGGGAGCGTTGTGCGAGCGCGGGGTGATTTTCGCTTGTACGCGAAAATCAAAAAACCCGCGCTCACGCCCCTTCAGCCCCGTGAGCCGGGCGGAAGTGGAAGTGCGTCGTGCGGAGCGACGCTCCCACTCCCGCGAGGCTCATGGGGCTATCGCGCGCGCAAAGGCCCATGAGAAAAGGGCCTGAGTCCTAATCAAAAGGAACTAGAAATCAGGGGGACCACAGCCTAATTTAGAGACATGTGACTGTGTTTGTTGTTGCTTCCTGATCATATCAGTAATTTCCTATAAGACTGGCAGGTTTGGAGATGCTGCAGTTTTGCAAAATGTCTAAGATAGCTATATCCTTTGTACCTTAAGATGTATGTATTGTGAAATAGGATCCCAGACCATTTCCAGAACTTGCAGGATACTGGGAATTGTAGTCCAAAATGTAATTTGTTCCAAGCTCTGGTCAAGCTGAAATGATAGCAATATTGTTACATTGAATACTCATTATGATAACTTATCTAAAGACTACAAGCTAAAATGCCTATGTCAGAGACTTTATTTCTCCTTTTTTTTTGGTAAGAAATGCAAAACATTATTTAAAATATGAACAGGACACTAATTCAGATGTAAACTGGATTCCAGTCTTTTGTTTGATTTGATTTTGGTTCTCAACTTTTTACTTTCACGATCAAAATAATTGCAACAGGTGTATGTAATATAATCAAGAGAAAGAGGAACAATAGGCATCCACTGAAGATGGTGGGAAAAATTGGACGTGGGAGAAATTAAAATTGCCTAAAATATTGCCTGAAATATTGACATGCTCAAAGATGATGTCAGTTGCATAACTTCTTTTTATGGAGAGCCACATGGTGACAGTTTGTTTAAGACAGAAATACCCCTACTAAGGCCATTTCCACACTAAACTGTTATAGTGCTGTGATTCCACTTTCAACATCCTACAGAATCCTGGGGTTTGCAGTTTCGGGAGGGGCCACTTGGCCCCTCCCGAAACTGCAAATCCCAGGATTCTGTAGGATGTTGACAGTGGAATCATAGCCCTGTAACAGTCCATTGCGGAAATGGCCTGAGTCTCAAAATATATCTCCATAATAGACTAGGAGAATTCCTGAATTGCTATGTGTGTGTTTACAGATCTTTAGTGGGTAATCTCTAGATATATTTGCCTAGGGAGGAAACTGTGATACAGTTCCAGCTGATTATAGGTTCAAATTACATACCTGATAAAGTGGCATTTCCCACAGAACATTCTGTATTCTTGGGCTTTTCAGTTATCCTCCCAGCCAGCCTGTTTTACACCACACTATTATAGCGCTTTGATGCCAGTTTAACTGCCATAGGTCAGTCCGGGCTTTGTAGTTTTTGAGATATTTAGAATTCTCTGCCAGGGATGTCTAGTGTTTCTCTCAATTACAAATCCAAGGATTCTACAGAATGAAGCCACAACAGTTAAAATGGTATCAGTGTGAATGTGTGCAGTGTGAATAAATAGGGCTCAGAAGGTACATTTTACAAGGAATGTAGTTTCTCTTTGTCCTGTTTATCCTATGGTTGCAACTATTGCAACTATTGAAATTATTTTATGGATTGCTATGATCACACGTAGAAAAAAACCCTGAATATCAAAACTATGCAAGGCAACAAATTTATTTGTAACTTGTTATTTATTTCTGACTTTCCTCCCAACTCTGCAACTCACTGCAGCTTACAATGTTTTAAGAAGAAAAAACAGATACAGATAAAGCCTCACGTGACTAAAACTATACAAAAGTTGAAATATAATTAAGATTCCAATGGAATTAAAAGCAATTTTTAAAATATATTCATTAAGAAGCAAGAAATACAGGAAATATTTCAGATTATTAAAGCATCAGTTCCCAAAGGCCTGAGAGAGAGAAAAATAATTCCCTGATACTAGAAGGACAACATTAATTTTGGGATTGTGAAGATGCAGCTAAATTTCGTTTCAGAAGAAACATAACAACTGGGAGTGATGTAACGGAGAAATATGTAATATTTTCTAGGTTTTTTAAAGTTAAGGGTAACTTTAAGCATTTTCTGAAGAATTTATGTCATTTTCCTATCAATCCTATTTAAGGAATGAAAAGTAGCAAAAGTTACAAGCAATGCAGTGAATTGCTATTCAATGAGTTACATAAGAAATGTCAGTGCTAGTGGTAATAGACTACTTTTGGAGACAGAAAATTACATTTTTAAAAAGAAAATGCCAAAATTCTTCCTACCAGACCAAATATATGAGATTCACTGATTGTGACCATTCTGAACATACATTGTTCTTTAAGTATCTCATGGTTTCTATTTATAGCCTTTTATTCTTATTTAAAGCATTTTTACCCAGCTGTTCTACTAGGGGGGGGAAAAAAAGCCCTGAATGTGGTTTACTGCAGAGGTTTAACTAAAGCAAGGATGACGGCATTGCCCCTCAAAATAAGAATTCTACCCTGAATGAAATTTTACTTAATTTCCCAAATGTTTAGCATTGCAGAAAGTGAGACACTGAAAATTATTCACACCTAGAATTTTATATTTGCTGTGTTCATGTTCTCTTGGTAACTTTGCTTGACTTTTTTTTTATGCCTCAATTGTATTTATAAACGCTCAATTGAAATTTTAAGTTACTGTGATGATAGAAATTTGAGGAGCAAAGGAAAATTTCAGTTCAGGGCAGAATTCTGTTTTAATCCTCCCCATATAGCTACAGAAGTCAGTAATAAGTTCATTTCTTGCCCCAAGTGTCACAAAAAGAAAAGTGATGAGGGAGGAGAAGGAAAAAAAATCAAGCACTAGTTCTTAATTACAAAGGCCTAAATCTAATTGTGAGGCCTAAATCCTTTGAAGGCACCAGATAGAACCTATCTGATCTTGGAAGCTAAGAAGGTTTAGCCCTGTTTGGTATTTGGATGGGAGATCACCAAGGAATAGCAGGTGTTGTAGGCCATATTTCAGAGGAATGAACTGGCAAACCACTTTGAATTATTCCTTGACTAAAAAAGCTCTTTGAAATTCATGGAGTTGCCATTAGTAGTCAGGCAACTTGAAGGCACACATGCACACAAATCTAGTTGCTACCACCGCTTAAAATTTACTATTGAATCAATGATATTTACCTAAGTGCTGATTTGTCATTCAGCTACTGATTCAATAAATCTGCTCTAGTTGGGATAGTTATTGGATTCAGGCCCAAGTTCTTAGAAATGTTCATTCTGGCAAGAAGAAGGAAAGCAGTTAATCATTTGCAAGCTGATGGCTAAGACCAGTTTTGTCTTTCTCTTGCTGTGAGTAAACCCTACGAAATTCAGTGGGTTGCTGTAAGTCTACAGTGAACTTGAAGGTACATTGTTATTGTTATTCTGTGACCCTAACACAAAGCTATCATGGGGTTTTCTTGGCAAGAGTGTTCAGAAGGGGTTTGCCATTGCCTTTCTTTGAGGCTGAGAGTATGTGCCTTGCATGACATACAGTCTCTCTCTCTCTCTCTCTCTCTCTCTCTCTCTCTCTCTCACACACACACACACACACACACACACTTCTTCCTGGGAGGCAAGGGGTGAAGCTTCCCAGAAGACCTTGACTTCTACCCGGCGGATGAAGCTGGCATGTGCTACCCTTGAGCTCTGCAGTCCATAGGAAACTAAGATGAAGTAAAATAAGATCTGTTTTTTTAAAAGATTGCCAGAAATAGATACACATTTGAGCAGATCTACAAAGAAAGCAACAGACTGGGGAGGAAGGATTTTTTTGGACTACAACTCCCAGAACCCCTCACTTCAACGGTTATCCTAGCTATAACATTCTGGACAGTGTAGTTGAAAAGATTACGGTCCTTTTCACAGGATGTTGTCATCCTGCCATAAAGATGGGAGAAGGAGAGGATGGCAACAATGGTTACGTATGACGTTGACATGGTCCCGTTCTTCTCCTGTCCCCAGGCAGCACAATCATGGATTAAATCATTGAAGGGATTTCCCTGTCGATGATCCTTGACTGAGCCACCATGCCATATTTACTGGTGTGTGGAAGGTCCGTAAGCGCAATGGCTATACTTCCTGCCCCAGTGCAGCCTGGGACAGTACCTAGCTGCACTGCGGCAGAAAGAGGTGGCACCATCACACTTCCTGGATCCTGGAGGCAGCTGGTGCGGAGGGGAGAGGT
The DNA here is from genome assembly GCA_948474755.1 of Ctenosaura bakeri. Taxonomy (NCBI): domain Eukaryota; kingdom Metazoa; phylum Chordata; class Lepidosauria; order Squamata; family Iguanidae; genus Ctenosaura; species Ctenosaura bakeri. Next base: position 81,146 of record CAOLHI010002889.1, read on the forward strand.
ACGTTGCGGAAAGGGCCAACTTTTCCAGGCTTTGAATAGCAAGCAAGGACATCATGCCTCCACGAAAAGATGATCAACTTTCTTAAAACTTTTAGCTATGATTGACTGATTAGTAGAAATGGTGGAGAAAATAATCTAAAGATTTCTATGAGAAAAGAAATCAAGAAAGTAGAAATCAACTAAAGAGGCCTTATTTTCTTCTTTCCTAAATAAACTCAAAGCCTACAAAATAAATGTTCCTGATCTGAAGTAGCAGTCAGATTTTGCCTTTGAAAAGCTCCAATGAATAGAGTGCTAATCACCAGAAACCACAGAGATGAAGAAAGACAGAACCTCTTCTCATGTTATCTTTGTGGTATGGGAAGCACTGCAGCATGACTCCTTGCCATACCACAAGTCTAACATCAGAAGGCTCAAGCCAACTGCTTGTTCCAACTGGACTAGACTCATTAGCCTAAATTCAGTTATTTGTCTTAACTAGCATAGACTCACTGAGGCAACTGAGCTTACACAAACATGGAAATACCATTTGGTTATTGATTTAGTAGGACTTGAGATTATAATTATACCACTGAATCAATGGAACTTGTTATGTCTGCACCTACGGTATATAAGACACCTTAAATAAATGAGTCTTTTCTAGTTGAGATTAGTAAGTGTATTTAGCCCAGGAGTCCCAAGATCATACCCCCTCCAATTGGAATTACCCCATTTTCCACAGTTCCAGGGTAAAAAGCAAGAGAAATGTTCCTTCCCACTGACCTGTGGCTTTGGACGTTATCTTTGTAGCTTAGGAAGGAATCACATTGCAACAGTTTCCATGTGCTGACTGGTTATGTGAACTGGCAGATCCTCAGAGTTGTGATCCCAAGAAGTAACTTTTTTGAGTGCTGTTGCTGTTGCTGCTGCTGCTGCTATATTTATTTATACGCTACCTTTTTCCTTTTAGCTCAAAGCTGCTTACAATAGATTTTAAAAAATAGTATTTCACAACATACAAAAGCTAAAAAGTGATTAAACTATCTAAAAAGCTAAAACCAGTTAAAAACTTAAACCATAAAAAGCATAATAACACAACCAAGATAATAAAGAGAATGTCCAGCACATAATACAAGGCCAATATCACTTAAACAATCAGTCCTGCAAGACCTGTCAAAACATAAAGGTCATTACCGGTTTGTGGATATCAGTCTAATCTGTCTAGGAAGGGAGTTCTAGATCCTGGGTGTAGCCACTGAGAAGGCCCTCTTCTGTGTTCCCACCAACTGTGCCCACATCATACCACAAAACTCTTGTGCAAATTGCACAGAATAAGCAGAATCTGGAGCAAAAGAGTTCCTACTCATGCCTTCTTTCAGGATGCTCCATTTCATCCCACACACCCTCAATTATCAGTCAGCTTTTCATGTTCATTAAATGAATGAAGCTATCTAATCTTCTTTGGGCTGATTTGAAGAGCTTCCATCCTGGTCTTTAGGATTTAATTTTCTAAATATAGTTATTCTTTTTCAAAGCTTGGGGTTTCCACAAATATTATCTCCATGTTGTATGTGGCTGATGTCTTTTTGGCTTCATCAGGATTCATACTCAGAAAAGAGCAGTCCAAGTTATCCTGCTACTCGAGGTTGTAAACAAAATATCATCCCACATTGTACCGTTCCAGTGGTGGCAACAACCCCTAGAGGAGACATCAGGTTTGTGACCATGTTCCATGCTCATCCACCACTTGAAAAGGCTCCCATGATGATAGCTCCCACACTTACCACACCTCAAAAGGAGGAGAATGAACCACTGTCACCTGTTCTTATCAACCCATTCACCCCAAAGTGGAAAAAAAAAGCATAGCATCTGTGCTCTCTCCCACCAGTGTGCAAAGGAGAAGAAGATACACCCATTGCAAAAGCGGAGAACATGATACTGGTAGCCATCTCAGGGAAAGGAGAAGAAACTAACAGCCCTACTTCCTGCACTTCTAGAGACCAACTCTGGAGAGCTGCATGGAGTAGTGTCAGATGGTCTCCAGAGAGGCATTGTACCTGGCAGCAGGGTGAGTTAGTGGTCAATTTACCACTCTCAGTGCAATGCCACCTGAGCAAACCATTTCACTGAGGTTAATGGCAAGATTGGCCCTATACTCAGCAGATGAGTTTGTTAGATGGAAACTAAGATGATAGAAATCCAGACTGCATAATTTCAGAATTTGCAGTGGATGTCTCATTTTGGATTCTTTCCTCTGTATGATCAAACAAAAACTTGCCGAATTTAAATAAACTAGCACATACCTCTTTCCCTAATTTGCCAAAATGCTATTTATAGGAATATTTTTAAATAGGGAAAGGGTTTTTTTTAAAAAAAAAATACAACCCTCTCACAGTAAGAAATGATGGAGTCTGTAAATCTTCTAGCTTAGTTTAGCAGTACATTCTAGCTCTTTTCAGATGTCCATCTTGAGGCTCTGTTCCCTATCCTTGCATTTGTTAGAATGTACGAAGAAAGCCCCACGGCATATGGGTTCTCTTCAGATGCAATAATGACTGTTTATCAATGGAGGTTGAACCTGCTCCCACCTCCACAAGGGTATATTAGGCTCAGAAGCAGAATTTGGAAATGTTTAAATTTCTCAAATCCCACAGCCATCATTTCCAGTCTCTGTAATTATTACCCCAAAGCACATGAGCTTCATCTGCAACATGTTAGTCCCCACTGGTTCTACTTAGTATTAACATCATCATCTGTTTATAAAGCACCATAACTGTATGTAGTGCTTTACAAGGCAAAGAACAAGAAAAAAAAAGTTTCCTGCTCATAGGCTTACAATTTAAAGACACACAAAGGCCCTTTTCGCATGGCATTTGCCATGCAAAAGGGCCTCTGGAGCGTCACACAATTGCGAGGAGCCGTCCACATGATGTCCTTGCAATTGCGCGATGCTGCTAGGGCCAGCAGGTGCCAATCGCACACTGTTTCATTTTCGGCTTCTAGTCGGAAATGGTGCACGATTGCGCATCGCTCCAGGGCCCTGCACACACTTACCATGCATGCGGAGCCTGCGGAGCCACGGCGTTCACGTTTTCTGCCCCAGTGCAGCCTGGGAAAATCCCAGGCTGCGCTGTGGAAGGAAGAGGAGTAGCCCTCATGCTGCCTGCTCACTAGCAGGCAGGGGCTGCAGAGCTGAAGCAGTAGGGATGTGAGAGCATCTCGCAAGAGGCTGCTTGTGCTATCCCCAGACCCCAGTGCTGAGAAAAGATAAGCTGCAGAAAGGGCCAGAGAAAGGGGATGGCAGTGGGGGAGGCAATTAAATTCCATGGATGCAGGATGCTGGTGTAGGCTAGCATGCAATGGATCCAACCTCATCTTCATGCAATGTTTCTACAGGGTTCAGACTAATGCTGTCTACAGTAAATTACTTATAGCAGTTCTTAGTCAGGCAAGTAACATGCTTCTACAAACATGTTCAACAGATTGTAAACTAGCTTTTAAATTGTGTCAGTAGGTGCCTGACAAAACGGAAGGAGATAAAATTAGGAAGATGATATGTGTTAGCACTTAGGAGTTTGACAGCACTTGCGCTTCAGATGACAGGAAAACAGAAGATAAGCAGTTAAGCAAGAAATCAAGAGCTGAATGTTTATTTGGAGAGCTAGAAAGAGTTTCTGTTAAACATCAGAATTTATTGTATCACCATCTGGGATAAATCCTGAATTAAATAGATTTTCATTGAAGAAATGCATGCTATCACCGTAGAACTAAAATTGCATTCATTGTAACTCGAAGGCTGGAACCCTGTTTTTCCTTTATTTCTTATTTCCTGTTTCTTATTTATGCATGTACCAATTCCCCTGTGGAAGTAGATGAGCATTTTCATTTGATACAAAAAGACTACATTCAGTTCAAGGTTGCAGAATCAGAGTTCCACATGGGGTCCCCCATGAGTGAGTGTGCATGCACCCGTGGATGTGCATTTGGTTTCATATTTGATATCTTGGTTCAGTTGTGCAATATTGCCATTCAGACTTAAGGGCTGCATAGCACAATTAACACGTAACTCTGCATGTAGAGATTTATGCTACTCAACCCCAGTGTAGGATCTTGGCCCAAATCAGCATTTAATATCACTTTTAAAAAGATATTTTTTACAGCTCTCCCTGAAAGATCATTGTAGATTAAAAAACTGAATTATCGACAGCCCAATATATGATGTCATGAAAAGCATGTAATGTTTGAAGGTAGGTAGATACTACCATCTATACAAAATGGCAGGATACATAGAATCACACACTAATATAGTCATTTAAGCACAGGGGAAAAAAACAGCTCTTGTGATAAAATCATGTATCATCTGCAAGAACTTTTCGCATCCACAAACACAATCTGCCTCCAAAGCCCTCCTCAGAGTAACTCAGAAATTAAGTTGGGAGGGTATTGGAAAAGAAAATTTTAATTTCTTAATTTTCTGGTTTTTTTCCCCTAGCCCCAATTGTCTTTCAAGCTGAGAATTTGAAAAATTGTCCTTGTTCATCCCATCAGTTCTTCCCACTGGCTCCTATCACAACATATGCACATAATATAGTCAGCAACAACTGAAAGTCTATATATTACTCAATATTTAGGTATGCTAAATTGCCCTCAGTTTTATGGCTGGCATGTGCTGAGTTTATAGTTTGCATTTTTCCTCCCACAGACTTTTTACTATTGCTGCATCTTCTAGAAGCACAACAGCTTCAGGTCATACTTTTGATGAGATTCTATCTTCAGGTATTTGGGTCAACTTCTCTGTGCTCCTGAGCACGTCTTTCTTAGCATTGACTTTCACAATTTAACTCTTCAATTGCTACTTCCTTAAGATATCATTGCTTTCCATGTTCCAGTCTCATTTGGCCTGCACTACCCTGAGTTGTCCAAGAGCAAGGCCATTAGCAACACACCACTCATCCAGAGTTGTATACAGACATACTTCAGTAACACAGAGCTTGGAAAAGTTTTTTAGACTCCTCCGTCCTCTCAGAATTCCATGCTTGCTAAATAATTTTAAGGTTGCAGTTCAAAAAAGGTAGCTAATGTGAGCACTCAGTGATGATGGCATTAAACTCAGGGTTGACTCAAACCTATTTTGCTCCTGGAGGCAAAGGACAACATGGTACCCTTCACCCCCGACTTCGAAGCTAGCTGGGCTAGTGGTTTAATCTGTAACTTGAGAACAGAAGCTAGTTCAAGCCAAGCTGTGTTTCCCAAGATAAGGAAATTGCCAAAAGAGTCAAGAGGAACACATGTGGGACTACTTACTATATATATGAAATTTGTAAGAAGAGTTCCAGAGAGAGAGACAGTATTGTATATTGGTTTTAAATGCTGGCTGGGGCTCCAAGAAACCAGGGTTCAAATCCATACTTGGCCATGGAAACCATGTTTCTGGGTGCCTTCAAGTCATTTCTGATTTATTGTGACCCTTATTATTGTGTGTGTGTGTGTGTATGTGTGTTTCTAGCAAGATTTATTCATAGGTGATTTGCCATTGCCTTCCACTGAGGCATGGAGCGTGCGACTTGCCCAAGGGTACTTAGTGGGTTTCCATGGCTGAGCCAGGATACAAACACAGATCTCCCAGAGTCCTAGTCCAACTTTTAAACCACTACCTCATAATGACTGTCATGGAAAACTACTGGTTTTGCACACTGCCAACTCAACTTTGCCACACCTCTGTGATCCCCCTGCCAGTTGTTTTAAATACCTACTCCATGACATCATGAAGAGCTGCCCCCTGATTTCAGATTTTGGTCCTGAAATCTCAGCGAATGAGATGCTACTGATGTGGAACCCCCAGAATCACATGAGTAGCAAGAACATAATACTCCCCCAAAAAACAAACAAACCCTGAAAGCCACAGGGATAAATCAGGAACAGTAAACAATGTCATAATGTGTGCCCTCAAACCAAATTCATTTTAATTCATTTTTAATCTGTCATCTGGACACATCTGGATACCTGGATCTCCCAGGACAGTCAGTTCCATAATATGAGCACAGTTGATGAGAATGCCTATTCTCAGAGGTTCTAAGTGGTGTTTAATTAATTACTATTCTCATTTACTGATCAAGTGGATCATGATGTATGGCAGAATATTAGTATGATACTAGAAAAACGGATGCTTGTTAACACGTATGTGCTTTCAAATTATATTCAAACTTAAGCGATTGTGGTTGGATCTCGCATGCTCTTATTGCAGCAAGAAGATTTATACATCAAGGTTGGAAACTGAAATACTCACCATTCATGATTCAGTGATAAGAGGAGCTTCCTGCTTTATCTATACATTAATGACTGTCTTCTAGATATGAGCTTATAGTCAGCTTATATTAACACATAGGCCTATCTTGTAACTAAATCCTATGAACTTTTTCCTTCCTCTCTTCTCTTTCTCTCTCTGCCCTTTTATTCTTATAATTAAAATGTTCATAGCAATAATAATAAATATCACTGGAATTCCAGGGATGAACCAGAATTAGAAAAAAAAATGTGTCTATGTGTATTTGTATTTACAACATTTATGGCCCCAAGTAGTAACAGCTGGTGGCCCCAATGCCCATGGAATAGTATGAACCCACTCAGGCTTTAGTCTGAACTTTGAGAAAGCTACCTCAGGCAGAACCTATTTTGGAGATTGGACTACCTTTAAAGGCACCCTTGGATAGAAAGGACAATGAGTGCATATGGAAATAATAAACAGTCAGGGACAAAGACAAGAAACATGATCTAGCAAAACATGCTCTAGGCTGTCAGGTGCTCATATTCCTATATGTGACGCTCAAAGTCTACCTCATTCAACCTAAGAAGTGTTTGTCTTATTAGTCCATATTTATTAGCTTATCAAACAATGGGAGAATCCAGGCTGAAACACTGACAGACCGTAGAAATTTGACAGTGGTCTTTGTTCAGATATTTGAAATCTATGAATAATGAAGATAAAGCAGCGGAAAAAGTTATATCCATTGAGCTCATGCTTGGCTTCTGAAAGTCTAAATAGTATTGACCTCTTTGTACATATGGAAGGTTTGAGGGTGTGACTAGGAACCCTGTTTTTGTTTTTTTTGTTTTTTTTTGCCTATGTGGAGGTAGTCTACATGAGCACAGTTATATAAACATAGGTTATATTCTAACTAGAACTTGGATAAATTACTTTTTGATTTACTAGGGATTTTTTTAACAGAAAAAGATAAATTTTAATTGGGTTCTAGGAGGTTTAATCTGCCAAAGTAATTATTTCAATATCTCAATCAGTCTTATGGATTAATGTATCAGATAACACAAATGATCAAAGTCTCAGTCAACACATTCATCATCTATAAATTCCAAAAACCTTGATAATTCATGAATTCCAAAATTATAAATGGGAATCAACTTTAGAGCTGAACTTCAATTTGTACCTCAGTCTTCATGACATCATATCCTGTCTGATCTTAGAAACTAAGCAGAGTCAGCCCCGGTTAGTGTTTGGATGAGAGACTGTCAATGAATACCAGGTACTGTAGGGTATATTCAGAAAAAAAACACAAACCCTTTGAGTATTCTGTGCCTACGAAAACTCTGTAAAATTTGTGGGGTCAGCATAAGTCAATAGGTGTGTGAAGGCACACAAACACATTTTGGGAATAAAGATAATAAAGAATAGAGACTGCCCATTTCAGACCTGAACCATGGGAAAAATTTATTGTCCTCATTTATCTTCATTATTTGGTTTTAATAACAGCAATATCAAATCTATCATTCAAGGGTTTCTGTTTGGTGTAGAAGACAGCTTGCAAAAGGTCACAGCTGCTATGAAGACTGACATGATTTTTTTTTTAAAGAACATGTATGTATCTTTTTAGTAATCTAATTTACTGAATGACATGACAGCCATTACAAAGTCAGATTACTAAAAGGCTCTGTAAGTTATCCTGTGAGCTGGCTTCACATTCATTCAGGCAGATCATTTTTTCGTAATGTACATCCTAAATGTATATGTGCTCTTTCCTAAGACAAGATTGTTAGTTACAGGCAAGTTGTATTTTCACATTACATTTGCAAGCTGCGTTGCTGCTGGAAAAATGCAACTCTTCATTTATATCTCACCCAGCCAGTGCATCTATCAATTGTAGCAGAGAACACTGGATGGTAAGAGACTAGTTAGTGCATAAGGTGATCATTATGTACAGCCACACACATGTACATGTTCTGCAATGGGATGTTCAGATTGCAAACATTGTCTTTTGACTGTATGTATTTCTTTAGGAAACAGTAGATATTTGTTTTCTAAAGATGTTTATCACCTGCCAACTTACAAAAATAAACTTTTTCATTGACAGTTTTGACTTCAGTGGGCCACCCTTCTCACACAAATGCAGATCAATTCTTTTTCTCAAGGCACCTCTAAATTTTTTTCCCACCAAATGGATAAATGCATATTTCTTCAGATTTGGAAGATCATCCCCAGTTGCACAGAACTATGGTGAAGAACCATGCTGTCTTACACAATCCCAAATACATAATTCTCCCCTTCTAGATTATTATTAATAAGCTCTATATCTCTCTTCCATCCAGGCGTCATTCACAGACATGTACCTAATTTATGCATTACACAAGTATGCACATTTTCCTCAGCCCACAGGCATGTGGTGGTGATAGTCATGGTACCATGGAAGATAGCCATGGGCACTAGGGTGCTCATAGGAAATGCATAACACATCATGGACAGTCTGGATGTTGTATCCATTATCTGAATTACCTTTCAGTGGTTCCTTACAGCTAAGGCCCTTTCTGCATCAGGCAATTAGAATGGGGCAATGTGTCCTCGCAGGGAGGTTGTCTGCACCTTGGGGCAGACTAGGAGCAGACTACTTACCGGAGATCCACACCTCAGTCCACTCCAAGACAACCCCAAGTGGTCCTCCAGCATGTTTTTGAAAGACTGGAAAAAACAGGTCTTTATTTTCCTGGAACGCGACATTGCATTCCCGCTTCCTTGTGCAGATTCGCAGGCTTGCACCGATGTGAGCCTGCGATCTGTGGATGGTGGACTTTAGGTGTGGCAAGCTTCAGTGGTTGGTTGGGACCCACGACCAACCCAAAGCCACCATTTTGGAAGCTGGAAGCTGCCATTTTGGAAGCTGGAAGCCACCATTTTGGGAGCTGGGAGCTACCTTTTGGAAGCCAGAGCCACCATTTTGGAAGCTGGAAGCCACTATTTTGAAAGCCAGAGCAGTGCAGATCTCCAGACCTCGCACTGCTCCGATTCACCCTGGACCAAGGAGGAGCCCTGCAGAAGGGCTTCAGGGACAGTGTGTGTCACTTTGGACCCCAGAAGAAGCGGTAGGTAATGGCACAGAGTAATTCCCTCGCCTCATGCAGAAAGGGCCTAAGTGTCTCTGCTGCAAAGAGATTCAGGATTCCTTTCAAGTATATAATCCTTGTGTTGATTTTCTGTAGGTAGAGCTTTCAATGTATCTGCCTGGAAATAATATTTCTGAAGTCCTGACAAAATACTATTAATACTTAGCAGTAATGTTCTGAGAATCGGCATGATATAGTGGTTGGAGCATTGGACTCTGGAGAGTATATTATGTTCTTTCTAAAAGCAAGTTACTGAAAACAGATATATGGATGGATGGACAATTAATGGATTAAAAGGCAGGGGGAATATTGACTGGAATCCTGTTGGTTAGCTCCATCTAGCCTCCCTTTTGTATTGGTCATGAAACAATATGGATGATAAGTCTTAGATGTTATTCCAAGACATGCAGATATTATTCTGCAGTTTATGCTAGCATCCTTTTTCTGACTTACCAGATTTTGCTTTCTACACTATATCTGAATGCCATTTTTCCACCTTTATATTCTTAGGCTTTGCAGGAAATGCAACAAGAGAGTTCTTTAGATTCCACACATATGTACCCTGCCACCTGCACTAAAAAGAAAAGAAGGGAAGGCACCAAATTTAAAGAAAGAAAAGATTTACAAAAATAAACCCTATGTTTTACTGAGCCCATTGCAATTTATATTTAGACAGAAAAGGTTGAATTTTTCTGCAACTCACCTTTTCTAGGTGCTGGGGTGCGGTGCTCATGTGAGCAGCCTCTTGTGAGAGGCTCTCATGTCCAGGTTTCTTCACCTTCGCACGAGCTTCCTGCTCATGCAAGAGCCCCAGCTCTTCCTTTCACAGTGTAGCCTGAGACCTTCCCAGGCTGCACTGAGACAGGAAGTGCAGTTGGCCCAGCTTCTGAGGCTCTGCACGCAAGGTAAGTGTGCACGGGGCCCCAGAGCGATGCATGACTGTGCACCATTTTTGGCTTAAAGCCGAAAATGAAAAAGTGCATGAGCGGTGCTTGCCAGGCCCTGGAGCATCGTGCAAATGTGAGTGTGTTGTGTGGACCATTCCTCAAATTTGCATGAGACTCAAGGGGCCCTTTCGCATGGAAAATGCCATGTGAAAAGGGCCTTTAAGAGATGTTATAAAGAATTGAAGCTTACATGTGCTGGAGTCAGTAAAGCACCTTCCAATGCACCTGTAGGTCTTCTACACACGGGGTCTTCTATAATATTGGTTGGAGGGTACAGTGCTGTGCCTTTTCAACACACTCACAAGTGCCAGTATGCCTACTGGCTGCATTTTATGGCCACATACTCAGCATTAATTATGTGGAGTAAAGCTGTAAGTTTTCTTCCTGAAACCATGGATCCTTTTGTGCTACACAGTTATACCAGTATGATTCTACTTTAACTGCCATAACAGCATCCTATGGAATTCTGAGATTTGCAGCTTAGGGAGGAGGTATTCAGAGTTCTCAACCAGAGAGTTCTAGCACCTAACCACAGGGGCCTAAGCACCTAACATAACTGTCCGAATTGTAGACCAAAACATCTGAAGGACCAAACCTCCATCACTGCTGTAAGGACAAGAGTCCTTTTTTAATTAACACCAAATGTACAGCTGCTTAAGGCATGGCCCACAGTCATCCCATAGATAAGATGAGGCTAATAAATATGGTCCCAGTCCTTACTTACCCATTTAGCAAACATGTGTGGGTGGTTCTTTTGAAAAAGTAGAAGCAAAGAGACACATGTTTTAACAAGAAAAGTGACAGTAAGGTATAAAGAAAGAAAGCTGTGTGTCAATATGGAAGTGGAGATTATTTTGGAACCTTAGAATGATATAACACATGAATAGGATGTATGCAGCATGTTCATCAAACCATGTTAAGTAGAACTGATTGTTTTGTAACTCAAAATCATGCTTTTCTAAGCTTTGTGGACAATTTATGTAATTAAACATTCTGCCTCAAGGAGTGCAAGCCAAAAAAGAACAGGGGGAGGGGGAGAGGACATGAAAAATGTACACTTCAGCCAATTGTGTCAAGTCATATGAAAAGAAAAACTCTTCTAAACTTTAATAGTACATGGGGTATTTTTGCTCATATTGAGATTATTGGATATGGAGCAACAATTTTCAAATTGTGTTCCTGGCAAATGTGGAGTTCCCTGGACCCTTCTCAGGGATTACCTCAGTAAAACAATGAATAATGACCACCACTGTACTGAAAGCAACTTGCCAGTCCTATCCATCTCCAGACCTTGGAAAAATCCCTCTTCATACAATAACTCCTAGAATCTCCGAGTAAGCCCCTCCACAAAAAAGAATTTGTGCCTTTATCAGATTCATTTTTTTATAAGGTTTTGGGTTTTTTTTAAGCCCTCTCAAAAGCGGCTGAGTTGAGCTCTCCTCCAAGAAGAAATAAAGGTGGAGAGAAACTAAAGAAGAGAAGGTACGTTGCACCTCCCTCTTTCTCTCTACCTCACTGTGGGAAATGAGAAAGAAGGGAGAAGAAACGGGAAGGGAAGAAAGACAAGAAGAAGGTGTGGTGGGGGGAGAAGGAAAGAAGTGCCAGGCCAAGTGAGTGCTGTAGATTCTCCCTCCCTCTTCCTGCTGCTTGTGCATACATCTGTGTCTGTGACTTGTATCTTGTCTTACTGTTGATGTACATGCCCTTTTCCACCATTACGCAATCTTTTTTTGCATACCCCTAAATGTTCTCCTGAATACCCCTAGGGGTAAGTGTACCCCAGGTTGGGAACCACTAGTTTAAAACATTAAAATAAAGTATAAATTTCAGTAACAAACTGGCCAGGAAGGTCATTAAACCATTAGATGACAGTATTACTGCAGAGACATTGGATACTTTTTGTCTATATTCACTACTGAAAATACAGGAACTGTTGCCGAACTATTTTTTTTTTTTAAGGAGCGTATTTGAAGAAATGAGTTAAATAGATTTGACAAGAGTAGAATTTTTTGGATTTACTGAAGATTAAAGAAGTCACCAGATCTAGAGGCACCCATCCAGAAGTACTTAAAGAGCTCAAATGTGAAACTGCTGATCTGTGAGCTAAAATATGCAACTTGTCCATAAAACCAGCCGCTGGAAAGCAGTGAATGTATGATTATAGACCAGTTACTTTACTGTGGCAAAAAACACAGGAGGGCTCTTGGTTTAAATTCCCTGCTTGTGGGCTTCAGAGGAAACTGCTTGGCCACTGTGGTAGGCAGACTACATGAATGTTTGGCATGAATCAGCAGACATTTTCTAAGGCTCTTATAGAAGTCATGCACATAAGCCAAGATGCAGAGGGTTCTCTGAAGAAAGTTTGAAAAACTCTGCTTTAGCAGATAGTAAGAGTGATTCTTGCTTCTTGGGGCCAAACAAAAATGTGACACCACAAACATATTTAGAGAGAAAGATGTCTTCAACATAGTGTAAATATATGTCACCATAGTTAAATTGGATCCCACAGTTGTGCAACCACCGGCACAGTGGGTGCCACAGCCTTGAACTCACTCATTGCACAATAATGGATTAGCTGCCCACCCACTAAGTCAAAAGCATAAAGCAGGATTGTGTGTGTAGGCTTGCAAAATGGTTGTCGAAATTAGGGACCACATTTACATAACCTCTGAGAAAGCATAGCTCTCTTACACAATGGCCCTTTTCGCACGGGCTTTCCCGGGCGAAATAGCCCCGTGAGCCGTGCGGGAGTGGGAGCGTCGCTCCGCACGACGCACTCCCACTTCCGGCGCTCTCACGGGGCTGCAGCGGCGCGAGCGCGGGGTTTTTGATTTTCGCTTTCAAGCGAAAATCACCCCGCGCTCGCGCTACGCTCCCGGCGCCCACACGCACTCACCTGTAGTGCGGTGCGTCGGGGAGGCGGCCGGGTCGTGCCTCCTTCCCTCCGCCCGTGCGGAAGGAAGGGGCGGGGCGGGGAGCTAGCGCGGCGGATGCGAGAGCATCCTGCTTCGCACGGGCGGGGGGCTGCTCGCGACAGCCTCCCGCTCGCGCGCGCGGGGGCGGGCGCGACTGTCGCTCACTCCTGGCGCGCGCGGGGGGGCGGGCGCGACTGTCGCTTGCGCCAGGAGCGAGGGACAGTCGCGCCCGCCCCCCTGTGCGCGCGCGCGCAAGCGGGAGGCTGTCGCGAGCAGCCCCCCGCGCGCGCCAGGAGCGAGCGACAGTCGTGCCCGCCCCCCGCGCGCGCCAGGAGCGACGGGCTCCTTTCTTGCGCGCGCGGGGGGGGGATGGACTCGCGAGCCGCCGCCGCCTCCGGGACGGTGCCGTTTCCCAGCTGGTTCCTTCGGCTGCGGAAGGAACCAGCGGGGAACCGGCAGGCTCCCGAACTAGGCTTTTCCCACAAGCCGCCCGCCCCCGCTCGCGTAAAAAGCCTAGTGCGAAAAGGGCCAATGTAAATCTTCACTTAATTCTTTCTCTGATGCAAGAATGAATAATTTCAGCAGATTTTGTTGTATTGTGCAGTAATGCAAGGCTTTCTGCACAATTTATGACTACTGTTCACACGTTAGGACTTCTTCAGAAAATTTGTTTATGCAAAATACACATTTTTGTGTGAAATGCATGCTCATGCTTCTTCTGTGTAGGAAGCATGAGTTTTGCACTGAACATTTATTTTCGGTATCAAGAGAAGTATTTATGCACAAGGAACTATATTTTGCACAAAATACACTGCTACATAATAATATTGCTCTTATGTAGAAGACAAGTTGTCTGAGCAAAAACCACATTTTCTATACAGAAAGTGCATTTTTGTGCAAATTCCTCCACCCCCCCCCAAAAGAAAGTACTGAAGTATGGCTGTTCCCTATTTTATGAGCACACTGTCTTGAGAATTAGAAAACCTTCTCTTTTCTTCCTTTCTCTCTCTCTCTCTTTTGGAGGATAAAAACACACCAACAAATATTATTTTACATTCTTCTTGTGCAAAGTCACAACATCCTTTCCTCATGGTCTCGATAGTTTCTGCAGACTTCCATATCTTCTAACCTCCACATCCAGTTTGTACCTGCTCCTGCCTATTTTACTTTTTACAGTCTGAAATTTGATACAATTTTCTGTATTTATTTGGAAATACAATCACTTTGTGAGTGCATTTTACAAGTTGTAGGCATTGCTTTCATTAATTTTCTCACTGATTAAAACTTGTTTACACTGTCTCTTTGCATTCACTGGAAATGCATTTTTTTTTCAGCTGCTAAAGTGTGTGACTTCTGAAATGAAAAGTGCACCTGGTTTGCAGCCAGTCCACATAGTATGGACTGGGAAGAGGCCTCATACACAGTGGCCATTTCTGTACTGGCCTGTTATAGTGATATTATTCTACTTTCAACATCCTATGGAATCCTGGGGTTTGTAGTTTAGGGAGGGGCCTCAAAGGCCCCTCCCTAAACTGCAAAACCCAGGATTCCATAGGAAGTTGAAAATGGAATAATAGCACTATAAAAGGCTAGCACGGTGTTAACCTGTTCTCTGGGGGTCCTGGAAGGGGCGCCCAAATAACCAAGACACAAACACAAAGTTGGGGGAATTAACTGGAGCACTCTCTTAAGCTAGCAAGAGGCAGGGTAACGTAGCAGGGATCTTGTAATCCAGTGTCTACGGGGTCAGGTCAGTCAAGCAGTCAGACAGTTTTAAAATAGCAAATATGATGTTTTTATTAAAAGACAAACAGAAAAGACACCACAAACACAGACAGCTAACTTAAGGAATTAGAAATGGGAATTTTGGGGGAAATGGGTGATACGACACCTTTTTCCGTAGTCCTGGAGAAGCTGGAAGATGGTAGGGAAGAAAGCTCAGCGCGGATCGCTGAGGGGAGCTCGTCAGACAAAACGGCAGCAAGGTGGGATGGAAGTCCGGAGCAATCCGAGTTGGTCTCAGAATCGGGGAGTTCTTATAGGGTGAATTGTGCCTACAGGCCATGCCATACTCGGTGAGAACAATGCGAGTTTGGAGCGGGACAAAAGTTTTGGCAAAGGTCAAATTTAACATGATTGGCTTAACACAGGTTTAAAATAGTATAGCCAGTATCCAAATATCTTGGTATTGTCAGACTGTCGGCTTGAGGTCAGATGTCATTGTCTAGAATCGTGCTTAAGCAAGAGGTGTTTGCAGGGAGGTCCCTGAAGCAACGGAGTGGCTTTGTTTTGCCTGCCTAGGTCGAGAATGGAATGTCCAACACTTACTGGCCGCACCTGTGTACGTGCTTGTCCAGAGGCCTCGCAAACACGTGGAGCAGGGTGGCAAAGGAAGGTCGAATGTTTTTGATATCAAAAGAGATATCTAGTGCTATCACCAGGTAGGCCTGA
Organism: Ctenosaura bakeri; assembly: GCA_948474755.1. Lineage (NCBI taxonomy): Eukaryota > Metazoa > Chordata > Lepidosauria > Squamata > Iguanidae > Ctenosaura > Ctenosaura bakeri. The sequence continues at coordinate 96,825 of CAOLHI010002889.1, forward strand.
ACCATAGTAACAGCGGAAATGGCCACTTTGTTGGAACAGACTCCTTGCATATCTCCAGTGCTGATGATAGGAGACACAGAAATTGTTCTTTGGATCTGATTATCCACCATCCAGTCCTTCAATGTCACTCATGGAGATTAACAGCTTAGAAAAGAACCTGTTTGCAAACAGACATCCCTGAAAGAAAGTCAAGATTTTAGATCTGGGTGAGAGATAATAACCACATATAACTCTTAGAAGGAAGAATAAAAGGAACTTGAAGAAATAGAAAAGATATTCACCAAACCCAATTCTGCCAGGTGGGATGGACAGTTTGGCTAACTTACACCAATCCATAAGAATGAAATCAGATGAAAGAACTTTTGTATGCGCAGCCATAGAATAACTGGCTTTGTATTTCACAGCTTCACATCAATCAATGAGAACTCTTCAATGGGCCTAGCGAGTTAGTATTACAGACTGTCTATTCAGCTGGCTCTGAGCACCTGTTCTCCAAAGTGCTAAGCATGCATGTGCAGAAGCTTACTTAACAATCTGACTTGAACAATCTGGCCTCTGCAGCGAAGTGATCCTCAGTGTGTTATACATATGATAATCACAGCTGATATATTGAATTGGGAAATCATGACTTTTTGTAGCATCATTACTGGAAACTGTGATCATACTGAAGCCATTTTACACACATTTGGATTGTTTTGATACATTGAATTTTCAGGCAGAATGAAGCAGATTAAAAGATAGCCCATGTTGAGTTAGATGGATATAAAATGATGCCAGGACTGGCAGTTGCACAAACAGAGTAATTTTGATGCACCTTCAAAAGTAGCTGTGGTGCTCCTTATACATATGGTTTCATGGCAGTGCAAAAATCTGTGCTGTTGCTTCTCAAATGCTTGGGCATAGCTTTGCTCTCCTTCCCTATACTGCCTCTGTCGTCTTCACAGTCTTATGAAGCTGTGCTGGCAGAAGCTTGTGTTCTGCCAGCTTTCACCAGGATTTTGGCCTAAGAGATTAATTTTATGCATTTTAATCAGAAATAAGCACCACTGAGGTCAATGGGACTTATTTCCAAATAAATGTGCTGAGAGTAAGGGTGGTAGAGTGGTTTGAGTATTGAGCTAAGCCTCTGAGAGAACAGAGTTCAAATCCCTGCTCAGCCATGGAAACCTTCTGGGAAAAGTCACTATCTTAGCCTTAGAAGAAGGCAATGACACACCTCCTTTGATTAAATCTTAAAAACAAAAAAAAAACAAAAAACCCAAACCCAGCCCTGTGAAGGTTAGGTTAGAGTTAGTGTGAGGTGACTTGAAGGCACATAACAACTGCAACAAATGTGCTGAAGAACTGAGTGAAGCCAGAGCTTGGAAAAGTTACTATTTTGGATTTCAATTCCAAGAATGCCAAAGCCAAGCTCTGAGTGAAATCAATTATGTGTACTTGAGAGGGAAACATTTCATGAAACTACTAGAGAAATATTAATCATTAGGGGGAATGACTTCTTTTTCATGAAGTGGTGAGCTTCCAGTTCTGTATTAGCCACTTTTCAACATGTTTTCCACAAGCCATTACTTTTACAGGCTACCACACATTGTTTTGTAACATGAATGCATTGAATGGCTATAATAATGGCATTATAATGGGTAGCTATGTCTCAGTAATATAGTTGACACAGAAATTAACTTTGATTACATCAAGAGTTATGCTTAATTGCTATGTTGAAACAAAGCTTGACTGAAGCATCAATCTACAAATGTTTACAGTAAGGAAATTACTTTAACCAATATAGTCCTACAAAAATGGGAAGAGGACAAGACATTCAATCCACTCAAATGAGAAGACTGTGGTTAAAATACATCATGGTTCAAGCCATCAACAAAATGCTATTCAAAATGCTAAGGAAAGTATCTTGTCCTGCTGTATTTTAAGCTGTGGGACTATTCAGAACAGCAGTAGTCTTCAGCCTTCTCAGTTATAGGCCATATCTTGATCCAAAATGTGCACTCTGGATCCACTTCTTAATCTTTTTTAACCATACATTTTTATAATGGTAGTGTTCCTGTTGCAACATATCTGAGGTCAGTCTTAAAACCAAGGACATTCTTAAAGACCAATACCTTAGGATTTACTAAGAGCAAAGGATGAAATGAAACAATTGCAAGCAGCCATGCTGAACTCTTACAGTCGTATGCAAGCATGGCCCTCTACCCAATTCCCTGAATCCCTCAGCCTAATTTCCAAATTTCCTCAGAGAGTTCTCAGTTCAGATATTTGGCAAGAGTGGCCAGTTCCTTCCCCTGGCAGCACACTGGCTAGACAGGAAGCATGGGGTGGAGGAAGTGATAAAGGGGATAGCAGGAAGAAGGTAGCCTTTTTCACTTTTGGCATTGGTTTTGATCTTGCCCACCCATAGATGGCATACAGTTGCCAAGAGATTACTCCAGAGCAAAGAAAATCCTCAATAGAAAAAAAAAATCCTACTTCTGGCCTATTAGGCAAAAAACCAAAAGCATGGATATAGTAGTACATGAAAAACCACAAAGGAATGGACAAGCTCTTAGTCTCAATGTCAGGCTGGATATTTACCAAAACAGAAAACAAACAAAATTGGAGAGGACAAGGAAAAACAGATCTGGAGGGTTTGTGGTTCAGGTCTGAACTCTGTAATAGTTTGTGAGGGAATGAAGAAAGTATGTTAAGCAGTCTTAATTTGCTTTAAGTTAGGTTGTACTGGGTCTAAAGAGACCACAAAGGGCTAAAAAGACAGCAAAGCACAGAGGCTGCACTTTGAAAAATAAAAGTCAGCTGTACCTTGATGTGCCTCCGCTAGTGTTTATAAATATATCCAGCGGGAAAGCATCCAAACTTGTCTATCCCTATAGCTTTGAACTGCTAGTTCCTGGGATCTTTTTTACATCAAGCATTCGCTAAACTAATTAAGGCTGCAATTCTAAACTCACTTATCTTGAAATAAGTCCCACTGAACTCAGTAGCACTATGCAGTGTGCTTCTTTACTGTAATCCAATGCAGATTTACCTGGCAATAACCCCACTGATCACAGAAGGGTTTACTTTCAATTCAGCATGCACAGGACTGTGATCTGAGATTGCCTGACACTTCCTCTGGTCTATCTTTTTAGAAATTAGACTTGGTCCTAATGAAGGGGCTTTCTTCTTATCTACTCCTATTTGTTTTGGTTATCGTTGAAACTGATAATGGTGAATTTAAACATTCAATCCATTTTTTTTCTGCCAGCATAACCATCACATATTTTTGTTTTAAAATAAGTGAGTTTCTTTATTTCTTTACAGATCCTACTGTACTTCTATGTGTGTTCTTTTTCTTAATTTCTTGTTTTTTAAAAAAAATAATAATAAAATGTCATTTTCTAAAAGGCTTTTCAATATGTAAACTAGCAAAGAGATTAGGAGATAATTGTTTCTCTTTTAAAGTGCTGCATATTAAAGTGCTGTGTTGCCACAGACTCCTCCCCCACTAAGAAAAATAAAAAATGAAAGCTAGCGTTCTGGTATATGAAGCCTGCAAGTGGAAAACCATTTTATTCAAAATAGTTTTTGAGATATCAAAGCTGAGTTTCAAAAATTTAATCAGGCTAACTTTTGAGTAGAGGGGAGATGAAAAACATTCCAAATTGCTGTAAAATTGATCTGAATGCATACTTTGTCTTTGCTCTAAATAGTGCCTTTGCTCTGAAGGTAAAGAATGAAAATTCTTCTTATAGGCAGGATGGAACTCTCTCTGCTGGTTTTACCAGCATTGTCTGTTGTTCATGTTCACTGCTGTCCTCACACTAAAGCCATAGCTGGAAAGAAGAACCTGCTCTGTAGGCAAGTTCTAGGCCTCTCAGTGTGATCTAGAACTCTGGTCACCCATGGAAGGGTTCTGGATATGCTACCCCTCCAGGTGACTATTAATAGTATGGGTGAATGTTTGAAATGGGGTACAGGGAATGTATCTTCAGATCATTACAGCACAGACCTACCATTCTGGTAGGGACACTTCCAGTTAATCCTTTGTTGTTTCCTTCTCCCACTTTTCTCTTTTGTCCTCAGCTCACTTTGATTATTGCAAACCGAGTACAAAATAACAACAAGAAGCAGAACAACAACAACAATAATTTTATTCAACAGTAAATAACACAACATATGACATCAGTTAACAACATATAAAACCAATACATATTAAAATCCATCAATAAATGCTTTAAAACTGCTGATTTAAACTCAATCAGCATCTCAAGGTGACGAATCTCTTCTGGCAGGTCATTCACAATCTGGAGGTGGTCAAAGAAAATACCCTCTGGATAACAGTCAGTTTTGGCTGCCTGATGTAGATGCCTCCCGGAGGACTAGAGTACATAGGGTGTATTATACAGGAGAAGGCAATCCTGTAGGTAACCTGGACCCAGACCATGTAGAGCTTTAAAGGTAATAACCAACACTTTGTACTTTGCCCTCAAGTAGTTAGAACTGTTCACATCTTCCATTTTCTTGCTTCATAACTCTACCGCTGTGGCTTTTTTCTCCTACATGTTTCTAGGCATGTCTGAAAGGATTTTCATGTTCCTCCACACTTTTTAGTCTACAGTCACAGCCACATCTTCACCCCTCAATTAACAGACTCCAACATCCTGTCACCTGTACTCTTCAACTTTTATTTCTGTATTCAGACACTGTGTTTAACTTGAACATCCTCATGATGGTCTTTTATTATTACTCAACTATTTATAAATCCTAGCCTTTTCTCATAACTCCTACACCTTCATTAATATCACACTTTTTTTTTGTTTTCACAGATGTTTTCAGGATTTGATTGATGTGTGAGAGACATCATTGTGCCACTTTGTATTAGTTAAAAAAAAGTTTTCAGCACTCATTTGAAAAGTTAAATTGCACAAAATCCCATGGATTGGGTCCAGCAACCACATGTCACAGGCAGAAGAGGGGCACATGCCCAGTTTTCAAAGGTCCCCTTTCACATGCCATAGGTTACTCCATTTGGTAGGGATTGTGCCCTTCTGAATAGCATTGTCAGGAGTCTGGAGAAGGAAACATAAAGAGGAAGAGATGGGGAAGTCTGCCTCTGCACCTAGACTCACATGAATCTGGACCCAACCCCTTACTTTTATTACAGGTTAATATATCCTTCAATAATTATTTCCATGATAGTGGCCATTTTCAGCATATCCCTGAGGATGTGCTCATTATTTGTTAGTTTATATATTTATTTACACACAATATTTATTAACTACAATTCATCAAAAGATATCAGGGTGGTGAACTAGCATTATTAAAAAGTAATAAAGGCAGGTTAAAAACTAACAAAAACACTATATAGGAGGCAAGTACTGTAAATCCTGTGGAGACTAACAAGCTTCAAATGTCCAGACAAGCTCGTACTGGGGGAAGGGAGAAATAGATGATTTGACATCAAGTTATATACTTTTTTTTTTAAAGGAAATACTGAGGATTTATTCCATGAGTAGTCATGTTGCCCAATTGATGTTTGGATCAAACAAGTAGATGTGTGTCAATAGTTGTTGGCAACTTCCATGTCGGTGGAACAGTGAAACTGCTCTAGGCTTTGATCTGAACTTTAAAGGACCTACTCCTTCAATGATCCTCCCATCAAAATAAATTCAGCACTTTGGATAGCTCATTCAAAGTTCAGGTTAAAATCTGGAACAGATTTACTGCTCTGCTGACATGGAAACTACCAGCCAGCATTTGTTCCCCAAACTGGATGCCAGAAGTAAGTGAGCAAAAAGTGCCCGCCCACCCCCCAAAAAAATTGGACAGAAAGAAATTCTGTCTCAGTTCATATTGATATATAGTTTGTAGGGACAAGTTAACCTTGTCAAAAGGACAGTGAGCAGTACATTCAGCCCTGCTGCTAAAGTCATGCTACTCCTCTCATTCCTGCTTTTGCCATTGTTGTGCTCTGCATAGCCTCTGAAACAGGAGGACAGGTTTCTGTAATCATAAATAATCAGGGTTCTAAAGCATACTGTGAGCCTTCATGAATACAGAAGGTTCCCTGATGCTGCTCTGTTTCAGGTTGGCAGGTGCCCTGGAGAGCACATCATTAGTTCAAGAAACAGACAAAGGAGGAACGAAGCCAGTCCAGTCCAGGGTCATACACAGATGATCCAAAAGAGCAAAAGAAAGGTCAAAGCAGTCTGAGGCTGAAGCACAAAAAATTGTCCAAGCAGAGACAAAAGCTAGTCAAGGAGTAACTGAAGAGTCTAAAAAGCAAACCAAGGTTCAGGAAATCAGAGAACAGGCATCAACATGATGTCAGAGAAGGTGGTGCTGTTGTTCTGCAGTAAAGACATAGGCCATTTCCACACAGGGTAATAAAAACAGTGTAGTGCATCCTCCACGGAGGACGTCTGCACTTTGGAGAGGACTGCGTCCAGACTATTTACTGTAAATCCGCACCTCAGTCCGCTCCGGAATGACCTCAATGTTACCCTGTATTCTGGGGGTCCTGGGAGGGGTGCCCAAATAACGAAATAAAAACACAAGATGGGGAAATTAACTCGAGTACTCTCTTAAGCTAATGAGAGGCAGGGTAACTTAGCAGGGATCTTGCGACCCTATGTATACAGCGTCAGGTCAGAAGAGCAGTCAGACAGTTTTAAAATAGTAAAAATAATAGCTTTATTAAAGGACAAACAACAGAAAAGACACCACAAGCACACAGCTAACTAGGAATTAGAAATAAGAGTTTTCGGGGGAAATGGGCAATACGACACCTTATCTCATAGTCCTGGAGAAAAGCAGAGGATTGCAGGGAAGAAAGCTCAGCGCGGTTCGCTGAGGGGGTGACTCGCTGGGCAAAGCGACAGCAAGGCAGGGTAGCAGTCCGGAGCGTTCCGAGAAGAGAGGCAGACTCAGTTATTGGGAACTGAGGGGACAACTTCACTGGACAGAGCGGCAGCAAGGTTAGATGGAAGTCCAGGGCGATCCGCGGTGTGCTCGGAATCAGGGAGTTTTTATAGGGTGGATTGTGCCTACAGGCCATGCCATGCTCGGTGAGAACAAAGGAAATTTGGAGTGAGACAAAAGTGTTGGAAAAGGTCAGGTTTTACATGATTAGCTTAGTGCTGGATGACAATAGTGTAGCCAGTATGCAAATGGCTCAGCATTGAAAGGGTGCCGGCTCAGGGCCATGCGTCTTTGTGTAAAGTTGCGCTTAAGCAAGGTGTGTCTGCAAGAAATGGTCCCTGAAGCAACGGAGTGGCATTAATCTGCCTGCCTAAGTGGGAACTGGAATGTCCAACCATTACCGGCCGCGCCTGTTTATGTGCTTGTCCGGTGGCCCTTGCAAACCCGTTGTGCAGGGTGGCAGAGAAAGGTCAAGTGAAGGCCAAATAAGTTTGATATCAAGGCGATATCTAGTGCTATCACCGGGCATGTCAGAACCATGGTAACACCAAGTTTTCCTCTAGCATGCTTTTGAAAGACCTGATTTTTCCAGTCTTTCAAAAGCACAGAGCATGCCACTGTGAGCCTGCTCCCTTGTACAGATTCACAGGCTCGCACCAATGCGAGCCTGCGATCTGCTGAGGGTGGGCTTTAGGTTGGTGAGCGTCAGTGGTTGGTCGAGATCCATGACCAACTGGAAGCCGCCATTTTGATTGTCAGAGCAGAGCGGATCGATGACCACGCACTGCTCCAGAGCAGCCTGGACCAGACCGGGGATCCAGAAGATCCAGTAAGTAGCGGCGCAGGACGATTCCCTCGCCCCATGCGGGAATGGCCATAGAGTGGTTTCACTGCCACAGAGATATGGAAGCCATTAGCTGCCCTGGCTGGCTTACTGACCTTTTCACCAGGGATACCCTATTCATTCAGATAATGTATGTGTCTCCTCCCATTTACATTGGTGCTTTTGAAACAACTGACTTGGTGGTTAGATAAGAGATGTAGCAGTGGATTTTTTTGCATTTGTGCAAACAAAATACTGACCAAGCTAATAAAGCAGATTCCTTCAGGCCTCCAAGATATGATATGACCCCTTCTTTCTCAGATGGCTTTCAGCTATCCATTGGCTGATTTTATACTCAAGCCAGCATATGCCTGGGTATAAGTAAATCCCATTTACTTTCATGGGATTTACTTATAGGTAAATGAACATTGAATCACAGCCGTAACTGAATATTTTAAACTGTGTGTAGAGATATTTAGTGCCTTCTTTTTTTAGTGGCATTTTGTTTAAACTTTCTGTGATTCTTATGGTGTATTTTAAGATGTTTTATTTTGTAGTCTGCTGCATTTCTATAGCAGAAAGACAGAATCTGTGATGTTGTAATCAGCAAACTCTGTAAGATTTTTGGCAGCTGCTAGTGAAATATATACAATAATACAATGCCCTGAGTCTTTTTTAAAACACGATTTAGTGTGTTAATTTTACTTAATTGTCCTTTATATCTGTTATATCTTGCAGCTGATGCTATTTCTTTCTGAATTCTTTTTTTTTTTTTTAGTGTGACAGTTTTATTTCTTCTGTTTCTCTATGAAACTTGCAAGGACATATGGCTGATGCAAATAAAGTGACCTGAACTTGAACTACAATCAAGTGTACTACAGTGCTTGTTTTATTTATACACATTGGTTGTATGCAAACAATTAAAACAGCAACAGAGCAAAATGTCTGTATGTGACAAAACAAATATCAGCTTAAAGCTCATATATTGCAGCAGCATCTGCAATCATTAAATCCTTTAATTTATGTATTTCAACCTTTGGTTTTAATTCAGCAGCTGAAAGCTCCCTTCAGCTCAAAGAAGAGTCAATAATGTTTAATGATCTTCAGTAAGAACCCTTCATGATACAACACAGTGATGCTCCTCCATTTGGTTTACATAGGTTAAATGTATATGATACAAATCTCTTATATGAAAATATGCTCAGCTGGGCAGAAGGTTAGTTGCAATGTATCCACTCAGTGATGCTGACTATGTCTGGTTGCATTCTGTGTACAGAAATGTGCAGTGGTACCACAGACTCTTGAGCTATTTACTTAGGACAATTTGGCTGCTGACTAGCAATTGATCCTCCTGCCACTGGTAGGTCTCTCCAATGTTTGTGCCACTGGCTTTGAAAAGAGTCAGGAAGTGCTGTGGAATCCTCAGAGTGCATTTTTCCATGGAAGATACAAGATGGCAGACAGTGCTCAGAGGTGAAAATCAACAACACATACTCACAGGCATTAAGCTTTTTGTGATACAGTGAGAAGATTCACTTTTCGTTGTGTTTATTCTTCCCTGATTCAGCCAGCATCCTCCCCTATCATCAACACATCAAGGAGATTAGAAACAAAGAGCACATAAAAGACACAACATTGGGAGATATTGAGCTGTTGGTCTTCCTGATAATCGCCAGAAAGAAAGGAAAAGTGGGGATGATGCTTGGATGCCTTTGTGCTCCATCTGTTGTCTGCATTATATCTTAGAAGCGACTGCCTGCCTGTGAGTTCCTGTTTGATCTGAAAAATGTTTGATCTGAAAAATGTTGGGACAGACCCAACTCTTCTCTCCTCTCCTCTTCTTTTCAAGAAATATCCTTTAATACCTGAATATCTCTTTAGTTTATTTCTCTTGTTTGTTGGGGAGTGACAGAGTCAGAGTACTGAGGATAGTAAGTCTTAAAGGTACTGCCATGTTTCTTTTTCTTTTTTTCCACATTGCCCCCTTCTTTCCTCCTTTTTTATGCTGCAAGGGACTAACATGGCGACTTCTTTGGAAACTACAATAAACGAGGCATGGATTGAAGACCAGTGGTTTCTTTAGGTGTTTCCGCCTATAGTGAGAACAACGTGCAAATATGCACCAGCATGGTGCTGCATCCTGAAAGACACTTTGTCCAAATGCACCAGATGAACAATCCCAAAATGTTTTGGAAGACAACTGCTACCATCCGCAGAATTGGGAAGGAGGCATTCCCACCAGAACTGTTTTTTGGGTGCTGCAGCAAGTTGTAGAGGAAAAGAAGAAGAATGTTTCAGTCTGCTGGGAGGTTTTGACTAGCAGAAGATTGGTTCTTAGGTTAACATAATAAATTAATCTGCTCCCTTCTTACATTAGATACCAACTGTCTGGGACTGCCTAATGGTAGACCTTGGCCATTTCCATATTAGCATTTTAAAATGGTGCAGAGTGACCTCCAATGGAGGTCTTCTGCAACATGGCGTGGACTACTTTTTGTAGTTCCACACCTCAATCCACGCAGGAGTGACTGGAGCTGGTCACGCAGTGTGGTTTTTAAAAACCTCTTTTCAGAGGTTTTTAAAAACCAGGGAGCACACAACCCCGTGCCGCTCCGTCACCTGGCTCAGAATCAGATTTTCAGGCATGTGCAAGTGCGTGCCTGCAGATCTGCCATGGGTGGGCTTCCAGCTGGCGAGCTTCTCCGGTTGGTGGAGAGCCTCCACCAACCGGAAGCTGCCATTTGGGATGCCGGAGGACTGTGGAGCAGTGAGCTCGCACTGCTCTGTGTGGCGATGGACTCGCCCGGCTGCTGGTAAGCTCCATTTTGGGCGTTTTCGCCCGTTCCCCCCCCACATGTGGAAAGGGCCCTTGTCTTCACCTTACCTTGAGAAATCCTCCTGTAGAGTTAAAGGAATCTCAAGGCTCATCTAGTCCAACCCCTTTGTCTACGCAGGAATCCAAGGTTGAACCATGACTAACAGGTAATACTTCAGACTCTGTTTGAAAACCTCCAAGAAAGGGCAGTCCACCATATTCTGAGGCAGTCTGTTCTATAGACAATACTGTCTTTATGACAATATGAAATTGTTCATAACATATAGTCAGTATACTGTTTGTGTATATTTTTTTTCAATTCTAGGCATTTTGACGACTCACATTTTGAGATGTGTGCTTGGTTTTTGATACTCTTTATTTCTCTGAAATACCCCAAAGCTTTGCAAATGTGTCAGTGTAGAGGAAGTTGTCTTCTGTCTCACAGTGAATCTGGGGGTGGCTACTTGCATCAGGACTCTGGGATCTTAATGGAATTCCATTACTAATCACAATAAAGTTCCAAAAAGCAAAATATTAAGAAGATGGAGAGCATGAGTTGATGAGATGAGTGGCAAAGGGTTGCTGCAGGCAGAGGGGTTGCCTTGCGGTCGACTGGCATTTTGATTCCATTTTAAACTGACATGTTACAGCATTAATGCTGGACAAATGCAATTCCTCTTCAGTGAGCATGCTGTTTCAGGCAAAGACATCCCCAGCAAATTGAGTAGAAGTTGCACATTCATGTGCAATTGAGAATATAAAGAAGGGTTGTCTCTAAAGAACCATGAAGAGAAAAGAATAGTCACTGTTTATTATTATTCAGTATTTATTAAGCATTTTATCCCACTTTTCTGCTGACAGAGCCCCTGGAGCTTACATTAAGTCAAAAAGCACAGTAATAGGTCAACTGTTGGCACAAGCAAAAGCTTTTCTTCAGATTTAATTCCACATTTTTGCTCAGCACTCTTCTCATGCGAGACATGAAACAGCCCTTCCATGAGTGAAGCAGTTCTTCTGTGTGCCAAATAGCACCTTTGGATCAAACCCATAATTTTTACTGTACTATATTCCTTGAGAACTACAGTTGTGGGAAAAATGAGCTGTTGCAAACAGAGATAAGCTAATGCTCTTCAGCTCCTAGCATTTAAATTTAGATTTAAATATTCAAATATTTATTTAAGGCTTTTGGAGACTAGGATTAAGATCTCTGCTCAGACACTGAATGAACTTGGGGAAGTCACATTTTCTCAGCCTCAGAGGAAGCCAAAGATGAACTCCCTATGAACAAATCTTGACAAAAAACAAAACAAAACCTTGTGATAGGTTCACTTTAGAGTTGCCATAAATGAAAAGTGACCTGAAGGGACATAACAACAAAGTACCTCTGACAGGGGAAAGTTCTTTCTAATTATCATGTCTCTCTTTTTGAAAACTGACTTATGGTGGTCCTAACGCAAACTTATCATGGGGGTTTTTCCTGACAAAATTTATTGCCTTTGCCTTTTTCTGAGCCTAAGAGAATGTGAAGTGCCTGAAGACCAATGAGTTGCCATGGCTAAGTGGGGATTCAAATCCTGGTGTCTAGAATTATAGTTTGGGTGCACGCGCATGCCTGCTGTGGTGTCCCTTTTGTCAGGGGCACTTAGTAGGAAGTTGTGGGTGCCCCCTTGGCATCTGCACACCACCTTGCTGCCATGTCCCTGTTGCTGTTGCTGCTATTGGTGTCCAGCAGTAGGGCTTTACGGACCCCCAGGAGTCCCCAGACCTTAGGTTAAGAACCACTGTTCTAGAACTTGATTTCAGTTGACATTTACAAGGATCCAGTCCTGAGAACTGCTATTGTCATGGGCCAGGAGTCAGTTTCTCCAGGTGAACAGCAGCCTCAAAGGAGGACAAACAGATGCAAACATACCAGCAGCTAATCAGGCTGGGATGAGAGCCAGCTGGCTCTAGCCTTTCTAAGGACGGTAGAGGGTGATGGCTCAACACCAGAAACAACATGTGTGTCTGCCAGCCCTTGCCTTCATGTGTGGTATAGATTCTGCCTGCCTTCTCTGACCTTTGGATTTTCTGACCTTGCTGCATGCTGGATTCCTGACCAACACTGGATTTCACTTCTGCTTCACCCTGACAGGCAGACTTTATTGGACTGCTAAGCTGTTTCTGTTTGCCTACTGAATATCTTGGCACTCTGTTGCCTGACAATGGACAGCCGCCACCTACAACAGTTATGAATGTCATTTGTGAGACATAAGAAGTAGCCTGTATTTGCTGAATCTTCTCTGCCCCCAACTGAAAAGAGCTGCCCTCATGCATCTGGGATTGTATGACAAGAGTTTTCCAGGCAATGTTTGAACCTCCTAACTTTAAATACATGAACTGCTATCAGGGGCAATAAAATGGAATGGATAAACTGTTGTCTGCCAGGGCCAGCAATCAGCATAACATTGTATGACATGCTAACTGCATGGTGTACAGAGGTTGCATCAGGAGCAGTAGTTATGCATTTGATGTGAAGGATCCAAAATCTTTATCCAAGGGAGTGCTGCTATTCCAGTGGTACTTTATTTTCCTAGCACTGAGATTGCAATATATGATTCCTGGGCAAATGGGATTATTTACTCAGCAGTGCTGCCAATGCAATTGTCACATGCACTGTTGTTAACTTGAATTTCATGTGTACCCAACTGCTAGTCCATGTGTCATGAACAATCATGAAAAACCCATCTCTTATTCCCTTACACTTGTGTCAGTCCATGAAGATGTTCAACCATCATTCTTCTTTTTTAAATTCATTGTGTCATGTGCTCTGTCAAACTTTACTGATCTCATGTAGGCAGCAGAGAACTGACTGAATTTGTAGCAGGCTAGTTCCCCTTTGAGGCCTCTGGGGCAATTTCTTGACAGTGCCAAGCCAGGTAAAGAGTCCCACCCCCTCCACAATGTGCTGTCTACAGAACTGAAAATATAAAGAGCCTTGTCAGTTTCATTTCCCTTATTTTGGCAGCCTTGTGGCTTTGGTCACGTACTCATGAGTATGTTGGGAACTTTGTAGACCTCATGCATGAAGAACCAACTAAACTTACTAGAATTCTGTAGGGTATATTAGGTTTTATATTGGAATTCCAAGGCCTGTTGCCTTTAGCCAGATGGAAAACAGTGCAAGAAGGTGGCTCAAAACATAGAACCACAGCTAAAAGGGACCACAAGGGCCATCCTGCTATGTGGAAACATACAACTAAAACACTCCAGAAAGATGAACACCCAGCCCTTTTTAAGGTCTCCAAAGAAGGTGAGTCTATCACTCTCTGACCCTATTCTGCTGCTGAACAGCAATAAGCATTAGGGTGTTCTTTCTAATGTTAGAATCTTTTTTCTTCTAATTTGAAACCACTGTCTCATGTCATAGTCTCTGGAACAGCAAACCATATCTACTTGATACTTTAAATATTTAAAGATGGCTATCATCTCATCTCTCAGTCTTCTCTGCTTCAAACACACATACACAATGCCTGTGAAGAGATGCTCAGTCCTGGCATTTGATTTTAGTCCCAAAACTGAGATCATTTCCTTTCACGTGAAGTTCAACTCCTGGTTTTACTGCAAACATTCCTTTTTTCAGCAAAATAATTTAGAGCAGCATCCTAATTTTGCAGACAGCCAAGGGCCAGTTTAATATTAGGTCAGCTGAAGATGGTTGCACCCATACTCTTCCAAGTCTAGAGATACCAGAAATTACTGAAGGCTGTCCAGCATTGTGACTAGGACTAAAGAGGATTGGATCTGATGTAATTTGTCTCTGTGCTTTCTCTGTCTTTTTGTGACTCTTCTTACTGGCACTGTTGGCAGATCACTAAGGTTAGGTGGCAGAAGTGGGTTCTGGTGGCAGAAAAGCATTTCTCTTGGCTGAAGAAGCTAATGCCCAGTGCTACCTCCTACAGAAAATGCATCTTCCAGTTAAGAAAGGCTTTTAAAAGCTTTTTTTTTTTTTTAAATCCTCCTTTTTAACTAACAAGAGTCTAAAACCTGGCGGTCTTCCACATATCACCCAGATGAAGAATGATCTATTTTCTTTCCATTCCTGGTGTATATAACTGAACATTTGGTGATTTTCATTTTGCTGTAAAATATGACTAAGCCAAAATGATGCAGTTGATGCATCGCTAGATGATGCAAAACCTATCTGTGTCAGATCCTCAATGGCTCACTCACATACACAGGTCATCACTATTGCAGTCATCCAGTGATGAATTTCTGTATGCAGAGCAGCTCTGTATAAAATTGATAACATTTCCGTTAAGATGAGGAGAAAGGAATATTAAACAACAAGGCTATGCTTCAGTAAAGCATTCCCACTCCTCTACCGCTAGTACTCGGACAACTCAGTATAGCATTGCTTCTAATAGTCCACCAAGTTGGTTAATGTCAAAAGAAATAAATCAAAATGGAGCCACTGATAAACAAGAAAGAGTTATCAGCATCAGAAGCCAATAATTTGCAGATAGATACATAGATTATAGAATCCTCAAAGGGGGCACCCCTACAAGAACAATTCATTGATGACTAAACATGCTCAATAAAAACCTGTAGCAGGAAGAATTGAAAGGCCCTATTTAGTATCTTTCAGTAAGGGATAGTTTACTGGAAATGTGAACAGGAGAAATCTAGCTAGGAAAAAGGATATACTGCAATGTATCATTGATGACTCCACATACAACCTGATACAACAAAAAAAAAATTTGGAACATCTGAATAGCCAATCTTTATCCATTTTGTAAAAGACTTGCTCTTGATAAAGATTAAAATGGCTAGAATTGGCTTCTTGACTTGGTGATAAAAAGTATTTCTCCCTGATGCTGGGAAAAGTAACTCCTGGAAAATCTTGAACCAGAGTGTCTTAGTCTATTTGGGAACATGTTGTGTCAAGAATTCCTTCCGCATGCAATTTTAAGTTTTTTTAGTTAAAATCTATCATATCACCACTACCTTTGGTAATTCAATATTCTCTGCTTGTTAGCTGATCCTAATATACTCAGTATTATCCCACGTACTGCTGTTTATATGGGGATGTTGTGCAAACACATACAGATATGGTACATGCAAATGTCAGACATGCACATGGGTCATCACAGCTGCCTGTATTTTTGCACATATCTTGGGACATGGTGATGGAAATTTCCATCATAAGAACCTTTGTACCTCTTTTGGGGTTCTATAGGGCCAAACACAAATGGAACACAAGCGGGTTCTATAGGGCCAAACACAAACAAAACAGAAAGTCCAAAATATTTTTTCAAAAAAACTTGCAATGACTATGTATTACATCTGTTTGAAAAAAAAAATACAACAAATTATGTATGAAATTGAACACATTAAATTGAGGTTCCATGCATCCAATGAAGTGTCGGTGCAGGACTTAACTGCAGACTGTTCTCTATGTGCTGCTCAGTAGTACAGCAACCTTGGCTGCAAACTTTTAAGTCCTAAATAACAGATAGAAAATAGGTGTAAATGCATAATATTAATTTCACTATAAGAAATCTACCCCTTTGTCCCCTCCTTCATACATGAATTAAATCCTACTACTTTATTGAAAGTGAAAAGGGTCTACTCCTTATCTCTGGTAACTGCAGCTCTCCTTCTCTTTCTAAATTGAACTAGAAGGAAGAGGCCCTTCTTTAGGGTTTCCTCTCCCACTGGCCAAACCATAATTCATAGGAATTATACCTTCGCTTCCACATTTAGTACCATGCCCCTAGTTTTATTGCTGGTTCACTATTGCTTTTGTTGACTACAAGTGAGGTCTCATGCAAAAACATGTTGCGGTGGGGAAGACTCAGTCAGCCATGCTCTCTGGCCATATATTCTATCCCATTTTCCTCATATTGCCTCTTACCACTTGGGGAATTTCTTTCATCCTAGAGGCAAATATAATTTTAAAGAAGCTCTCAGGGGCTACGTTCCAGTGCTGGGCAAAGATAAAAGGGTAGTACTAAAAAAATACCAGTATAATTTAACTGAAAGCTGTTCTTGCTAGTAACTACAGTTGGCCCTCCACATTTGCAGGTCTGACTTTCATGGATTCGATTATTTATGAGTTTCTCCAACCCTTGCCCCTCCATCTCAGGTATTTCTTTTCCAGGAGAGTCTTCTTCCTTAGTGGTGCTCACCAGGCCACATGGACTTTTAAACCTCCCCACTACCGGACCTTCTCCTCAGCCACCAGCTGCTGCCCACCCGGCTAAGAATAGCTTACAGCCTGATTTCTCAGTATCATTAATCCTCTATTGATGCCCCTGCAACCCAAAGAAGAAGATGGGCAAGAGAGGAAGTATAGGGCCACCATGCCAACCCACCCCCTTTTCCTCTCCTTTCCCTGACCTGGTTTGGATCCTGGGTGCCCCCTCTCTCTGCCATGCCTTCCCACTAGCACACACACTCATTTTGATATTTGTGATTTTTCCACTTTTGTGAAGGTCCTGTGCCCCTGACCCTAACAAATTTGGAAGGAACAATTGTAAGCCTTAACAAAAGTATTGCCTTTTCAGAATTGGGGGAAAAAACATGATTGGATCATGGGGAAGTTGTTGTAATTCTTTGAAGAAACAAATTCAGGTTAGCATCCCAGAAGTTTCCCACTATTTATACTTAAGAGTCTAAGAGGTGTCTGTATATGTGTGTGTGCGTGCACACGTGTGCACATGCTTATGTGCCTTCAAGTCATCTGCCTATTTGATGACCCCATAAAATTCGGTTTTCTTAGGCAAGGAATACTCAGGAATGGTTTTGCCTATTCCATCCTCTGTAGAATTACAATATTTTTGTATTTCTACAAATCATAGAGGTCCCTGTAACCTAGAAATACCTCTGTCTTGTGCCACCTTGGCTACACAAAGATGTATGCTAGCCATTTACAGGATTTTCTTTCTCATTATGTTTTGATATTACATATAAATATTTACATCTTAGTGCCTTTGAGTTTCATTGGAAAGAAAAGCAAAAATATCAATTTAACTGAATTAATAAGTCCAGGGAGAATTGGCGTGCCCTATTGACATACAACTTAGCTTAGAAAAGGTTAGGAAGATAAATTACCTCTCCCACAGTAACTTTCCAGCCTTCCTTCAAGCCCCCACTCATAAGTTTACAGAATTTTCACTCTAAACCTAGCAAAAGCCATTCCTATGGAGACACCTTTTGAAAATTCAGTGGTAGATTTTGGGTAGAGGAAAATTAACCCCAGATTGTAGAATGTGCCTATTTCCACTGGTATTTGGCTAGGGCACAAAGCCCTAGTTTTTTTTTTCTTCAAAAAATCAATATATAAACATGTTTGTAGTTTCCCTTAGAGAAATGCTGCTTTCAAGTCTAGTGCTTTTTTGGTTTCTTTTTAAAACCATGCTCGCAAGAAGCTGTTTCCTAGGATCTGTGAAGGTTCAGTATGAACAGTCATTTTGTCTCTAAGACAAATGAATGTTTTCTAATATGACAGCTTACTATCTGGATTTCACAGAGAAAGGGGATCTAAATCCTTACTTCATTCTTGTGTGCCAAAATGTACAATAAAAACAGTTTCTCCCTACTGGGTGAGATTACAAGAGTTTTTGCACATTTTTTTCATGATTTGGGGACTTTTTAATCACAAATTTCACTAAGAGTTTTTATTCAGTTTTTGTTGCTGCTGAACCTTGGTGTTTGCACAGTTTTGTGAAAAATATACTTTTTATTTTATTATTGCAAAAACTAATTTGTGAAATATTCACAAAAAGGGTCCTCCAATGGAAAAAATAAATCCTGTAGTAGGATGTTTTACATAACATATCAAGACCTTTACATGACATATCAAGACATCCTTTTTCATCAAGGATAGGAACATTTGAGAATAATATTTACATTCCTGATCAAAAACTATTGCAACTGGACAAGGTAGCACCCTTTCTTTAAATGGGCAGGTGCAGAGCAACTTAGTTCACTTTTTAAAATGTATCTGTGTTCACTCACACATAGTCCCTGAGAGAGATGAGAAAAACAGTTTATATTAAATAATAAAACACACAATAAGATAATGTAGTACCTGCATGAGAAAAAAATTCTTCAAGTTAGTACAATTTCTCTGAATGAACTTAACTTTGTTCACTTTGACGGAATTTCTTGCTGCATTTGAACAAGGGATAAGAATATATATCCCAAAAAAAATTCCTGCATACAAAATGTTCAGACTTCAAGTTCTTTCCATCCTGAATATGACAGAATTCATGAATTTTGAGAAATTTTTCAAAAATGAACCGCAACAAGATTCTCTTCTATCTGTACCAGTCAAATTTCATAATTAACAGCTGTTTTCACCTTGGAGAGGACCAGATTTTGCTTCCTTGGCATGTAGCTGTTAAATCTGAGAAGCCTCCCCGGAAAAGAAAAAGATGATGATAGCAATGTTTCTGAATAGTTAAAGATTCAAATGCTGCTTTAAAAAAGTTAAAAATAGAAAGGTCTGGACCAAGACAGACAAATCTCTCACTGTTGGTTTCTCTCACATCACATTTATTTTTATTCTCAGGTTCTTTTCATTCTAAACATGAAGACATTTAAAAATTTGGGGAATTCATATAAAAACAAATTAAACTGAAATTCTCCCAATCACTAATTTGGAGGACTTTTCAAGACATTTGGAAGCAGATATTAATGATATGCACAGAATATTTGTCCCATAAATCTGGTTTTCAGCTCTCTGTGAACTTGAGAGCTAGATCCTTGAATTATAATAAAATCAAATAAAATATTGATGCTTAGCTATTTGCTCAAAATACTTACACGTACAAAGACAGAGCGCATGTTTACAGCATCCCTGAAATTAAGTGCTCAGTGGAGGATGAAACTGCACAAATGAGTTTAAAGATGTGATGATTAATGATGTTTCAGTTTTTTTGCTTGTAGAGTTACATCCAGATTGGTGGCTCTTGAACATACTCATTGGACCACTGGTGGTATCATTTCTGATAGTCTCAATCAAAAGAATAGGTGGATCTGCTAAAACTTCTCCCCAGTACTTCAGAACTGAGTACTGCTAGATCAGTTTCTTTTGAAATGAAGTAGCAACTGTTTGTCCTTGCCTTTTGATACATAGTTGGTAAGAGTAGCTAGGCTTGGAAAGGATTAGGCCTCTGTGAGACATAGTTGTTGATGTGTTTGATGTTCCCCTGAAATGTGCTTCAATTTTTTTTTTAAAGTACCCTTTGGAGGCTGTCACGGGAAGAAGGACAGCAGTGGACAGCTGTATTTATCCATTTTCAGACAGCTATTGTTTTGCTTAAAATTGAATATAATTCCTTTTTCCTTCATGGAGGAATAGATTCAAAGTCCTATTTCTGTTTCCCATTGGAAGGGTAGTAGCTATGGAAGGCAGTTTTGAGCAGAATAATAAGCAGTAAGAAAGGGAGTAAGGCTCTTTCTCCATATAGCCCATTTCACATTTCTGACAGCATTCTTAAGGTTGCTTTTCATTTACCTGCCCCTGTCCTGCCCTGCATTGTCAAATCAAATATTATTGGTGGAATTTTAGGAACATTCATGTGTATTTTTTTCTATTTTGGCCCTAAACTATTTGTCATTCAAAAAGTGTTCTGCATTCTATAGGAGTTTCTTTAAAGAATCTATACTCCACTTATGTAAAGCAGCATACATACAAAAATATCCCATTTATAGGACTGCAAATTTGCGTGGAGTACTGGACACACTTATTTGGGACTAAACTCTATAGAACTCAGTCAATTTTACCTCTGAGTAGAGATGTATGGAAGTGAAACGTGACAAGCAACAGAGATGAAAGCAAGACAAAAACAGCCACCAGCTAAAACTAAAGTCGTCACCATCTTATTACACACAGAAGCAACCCAAGAGATTGTATGCCTGTCAGAATAATTCTGAAATCTTTTAAGAAGCTCACCCTTGGCAGACTTAGGGAAATTTAGTTGTTCAAAACAATCAAGAACAGAAGTCTTCAATACAGAAAGACAAAACAGCAGTTTCTGGACTAGATAGTAAATAATTTCCTCAAAATTGTGTGGGGAGCCTTTCATACTGTGTGCATTTTACCAATCTGCTGCTAATAAAGTAGAAGCTCAATATAATTTCTTTTCTGCTGTATTTGAAATACCAAGGCTGCCTTTGGAACCTCTTCCTCTCATTTAGAGTAATTGCCTCAGATATCCCTGGCCCTTTTCGCATTGAGGCTTCTTGCGCAAGCGGGGGAGGGCGGCTTGCGCAAGAAGGCTCCTCCGGGAGGCTGCCGTTTTCCCCTCCTTCCTTCCGCAGGTGAAGGAACAGGGGGAAGCGGCACCGGAGGAGGCTTCTCGCGCGAGCCGCCCTCCCTCCCGGGCGAAGCAGGAGGCTCTCGCATCCGTCCCCCCCCACGCGCGTGCAAAGCAGGAGGTGTCGCGTCCGTCGCGCTAGCGCCCCGCCCGGCCCCTTCCTTCCTCAGGGGCGGAGGGAAGGAAGCGCGACCCGGCCGCCTCCCCGACGCTCCGCACAGGAGGTAAGTGTGCCTGGGCGCCGGGAGCGTTGCGCAAGCGTGGGTGATTTTCGCTTTGAGGCGAAAATCAAAAAACCCGTGATCGCGCCGCTGCTGCCCCGTGAGTGCGGTAGAAGTGGGAGTGCGTTGTGCAGAGCGACGCTCCCACTCCCGCGAGGCTCACGGGGCTGTCGCGCGACAGAAAGCCCGTGCGAAAAGGGCCCCTGTGACCAATTCCAGGGAAACCATTGGTTCTTTTGTCCCTCTTCTGACTACTTGAGTCCATGTATACATATCTAAGGATAATAGCCTCTAGTTCTCTTTACTTAATGGTCCATTTCTTTGGACAGCGTATTATAAAAGATCAAAAATGTCTGTGTAAATTTATGTATATGTACTTTGTATGTAAATACTTTTAGAGATTATAATTAATTCTGTGTTTTGTGTTATTGTATTAAATGCAATTATATTTGTATTTTTAGTGCAGTCCCTAAGGAAGGCCAACTTTGACAGAGGTCAAAATGCCCTGGGCTTTTTTAAAAAAACAAAGTAAGTGAACAACTATCAGCATGTGGAGACTTGTCTCTTGTTTTGCTTTTGCTTTTCATATCTGTTTATTAATTTTCTCCTTTCAAAGATGATCCTTGTAAACCACACAGCTACTCTGCAGTATTGAGGATTCACCAATGTGTCCAAGACATAGATCATAGGGACAAGTCCTAGGAAGATAAGAATCTTGGGGTGATCTCAGAAAATAACCAATACATTCCTAAGTAGTTCAGTACGTTGGTTCTACCACTTCTCTTAAGTTAGCTCTTTCACTCATTCCACATCAACTTTTTGGTGTTCACTTATACCTCTTGTGTTTTGCATTTGCACTGCCAAATTCTGCTTTCTGAGAATTTCTCTTCTGCTGTATGTCAACATGAAAATGTATTTCTTGTGATACTAAAGCATAAGCGTGCACACACAAGAAAAATGCACAGGGGTGTAGTAGCAACACAAAAAGTCAAGCTAAAGTTGGCTATCATGAATTGTAGACTCCATTGCTGTGGTTGGAGCTCCTAATCCCTTTTCAGATGATGGGAACAAAGAGATTATCTATTTCCCTTGAAGAAGTGGAAAGTGACCTCAGCAGCTAAGGAGGAAGCAAAAGGCTTTAGTACATAGCAGAGACATGTTTATTGTCCAAAAGTACATAAAGTACACATATTTTGTGGGGAAAAAAAAGTTCCCTGACACTCAGAAAATTCAGCTGAGAAGAATAATATAGTGGTGAGCAATGTTGTGCTGTTTCCACCCAGTATTCAAACATTCTAAAGTGTTTCAGGAAATTATTCTGCACAGAAATAAACTTGTTAAAATGAGTATTGTGAAGGTTTATGCAGAAAACACTGCTTCCAAGTAGCTATGTGTATTTTTGTGCAAGATTGCTGTTTTTTGAACAAAGAATAGACATCTTGCACAACAAAAATTTTGCATAGTTAAAATCATGCACAACAAAAAAACCGAGCAATGTTGCATAGCAAATATTTTACACAAAAATCTTGTGCAAAAAAAAATCCATCTTGCATGGAAATATAAAGACATGGTTTTTTTGTTTTTTTGTTTTTTTGTGCTAGATGGCTATTTCCTCTGCAAGATTTTTGTGATGCAAGAGTCTAAATTTATGTGTGTGTGTAGAATATAGCAATATTACACAAAAAGCCAACATGGCTTTCTGGAAACAGTGGGGTTCTTTTCCTCAAAATCTCTAAATTCTCATGCAAAACAACTGTGCATTTCTGTGCACAATAATTTCATGAAACACTTTGGGATCTGTGAATACTGGATGAGAACTGCACGATTTCTTTTTCTCTGCAGCAGGAAGAAACCTGTAAAAATTATTCATCTTCACCTGCAAAATGAAATAGTCTAAAGTTAATATCTCTATTACATTGATTGTTGAAATTCCAAGAATAACTAGCTTCCCATTCCTTCTGCTGATCATTTCATAAAAATCTTGATGCCTCTTCACTCTCATAAGCCACACCTCTGGAAAAATGTCAGAGCACACATTTCAGCTTTATGTAGCTTATCAAAAAAATAGTCCTCATGTTCTATTATCTTCATCTTACAAACATGCTGTGATGACTAGCACTGGCATCTACAGGAGGTGCCTTTGGTAGGTAGAAAATAAATGACTGTGTCAGGTCTAGATGAGCCAGAACTTAACACTAGCTCACATAATGACTTTTGCAATACTTGCATTCTGAAATATGAAAATATCCATTTGGAAGAGAACTTTTTATGACTCATTACCCATTTCTAAAAAGTGCCAGTAGTGTCAGAGGACAGGTCTACCAATTCTAGTAGTTTGGTCACTGAACAAGCCAACCAAGACAGGAAGACCTGGCCTCTGAGAAATGTCTATACTAGGCTCATACCTCCGTGAATAGACTGAGTGTGAGGCCATTTATTTCCATCTACAGCTGAAATCCTCACTTCTTTCTCTGGTTTGTTTCTCTCGAGTAATGGCCCTTGGGCATGGTTAATAAATTAGTAGGGGAAGTATGCTTACTTGCGCAGCCTGCAGTTCACCCGTAGGCTATGGTCTCTACACAACACACAAAAAGCTCAAATAGATTCCTAAGAAAAAAAGCAAAGAAAGTCCCCCCCCCAACTACCTTTGACCATAAGCAAATGTTTAAAATCCATATTTGGGCAATGCTTTTATTAGGCCAACTCAGAAGTCACCCCTTGTGCAAACTTCTTTTCTTCAGGCAAGAATTTAAAACCCAGCTACCACGGGGAATAGGAAAATATGGGCAAAGCTGAATTGAAAGTCATGAAATCTGTATGACCAATGAAATGTGGGAGGAAGAGGTTTTAGACATTCAGACTAGGCTCTGACAGCTGATGTGATGATTTCCTGGGACTATCCCTTGGACTGCCAGAATTTTTCTTAAATGATTCATTCTTCATTTTTTGACAAGATAAAATCCAAAATTGTTCCCATCTTTAGGTGGCCTCTCAGGCATTCTTTACAAGCCTGTAGTTTCTACATGAGTTATTGCCAGTGAGTGATGGAGACAACAGGTTACTTAAAGGTGATTAACTTTTTAAATAGCTTAGGAGAGAACTAAGCTGCTACACAGAACTGATCCGTTTCTATGCTTTGTGAGAATATTTCTAAATTGGTAAAAATGATTCTTTTCCTTTTTGGCTCTGGCCACCTGGTTCTTCACCTCCCTTCTCTGCTCCTATGTGGCCATGTGGCCTTTTCAAATCAAAATTTGGATCCTGGGCCATAAAATGTTGCTCATCCAGTCACAGAAGTGTCATGTGCCAATCTGTTCTTGTGGAGTGTTTCATAAAGAGCCAGCACTTTTCACCCTAATGCTATATTGCTTTACAATGTTGTCATGCTACCTCAGCAAAAACCAAACTATATCCCTTCCACCACAATCCTTATGGGAAGCTGTAGACCCTCAAAATCTGCAGTTGGACACCATCACCAAAAGATTGCAAAATAATGGCTTCAGGCTGATTTTAATAACAAGTGACAAGACTGGTTTGTTGGGCATGGTTAAAATTAGCTCAAACTAGGTAGAACCACACTCTTCCCACTTCAAAATATACCCATTGTTTGTGTCTTAGTGGCAAACACATGCCAGTAATTTGAGAGATGTGCAGGCCTTGTGGGCTACATTTGTGAGGCCTAGGGGCAGAAAAGAAACTCCTTTTCTATATGAGTTCTCCAGTCCCAGTTCTAGCACTCTTATATAAACTGAGCTGGCTCAATGTTTTCAGGCCTGAGGCAAGGGACAAGATGGAGCTGCCACTTCATATGCAGAACTCAAACTAGTCTGACAGAATATTTATTTATTAAGTATCCTACTAGCTGATTCATATTTCAACACTGTCATTGGGAAATGGTCCTCTGATATATCCAAGGGTAGTAATAGGCGTACAGCTGACACAAAGAGCTCTGTCTTTAAATAGAGGGGAATGGCTCAAGAGGAAAAGCTCGGGGAAGGGCTTGCACTGCTATCCCTTGACATCTCTTGCCTGAGGTGGCTGCTTCACTTGCCTAATGGCAGGGCCAGGTCTCTCACCATGCCACTACTTTTCCATAGTGGTGGGACTGCATGCTCCTGTGAGGCAAAAGGATATGCTGACAATAGTTGTGCTGCAAGTAAGAACTCCCATGTCAGAAAGGCTTTTTCTGAGGAGTCAGACTAAATATGCTAAACAGCTACTGGGCAGCAGTAGGAGTGGCGTATGACACTAGTGGATCTCAAACACAATCACAATGGCTTCATAGCTAACACTTGTTGGTACTTCTGCAGAACCTCTTTTGAATTTCTTTTACTATAAAAACCCTATTAGGAGACAATCCAGAATGGAACTAGAGATAGTGCCAGAAGATGAGAGTCCCAGGTTGGAAAGCACCTAACAAGCAACTGAGGTATAGCAGAGGACAACTAGAGATAGTGCTGTGGCTAATGATGCAACAGGGCTTCTCCTGGTGGAGACAACAATTGCTAGAAATACAGATAGAAACAGATATAAGTGAAAGTATAGATACATTACTCAGTACAGTTGTCTGCCTTTTGAGATATCCCTAAGAATGTTGCACTGTCATTACAAGGACCTGCATTTCAAAATTTAGCACTGTACCACTGGCGCCAATGAACTGTTTCAGCTCAGCTCCATAGCTCCCCATCACATCCTGATGCTGATGAGCCTCCTTTGAGCCTAAGAAGGATTCCAAACGGAACTGACTTCTGATAGTACAATAAGATCAGTGCATTGGCCATTGCTCTGAACCAGCTTCCAGGACACTGCATACCAGTAAAATGGCAGCCAAACAGACTTGCTTTCAATAGCTTACAGGAGGGGCTGTATCGCAGTGGCCAAAGATGTGCCTTGCATGCAGAAGGTCTTGGATTCAATGCCTGGATCATTTGCAAAAGGGCTCTGGGAGAGCAAGAACAGGTTTGGAAAGACCAAAGCACAACATCTTAGGGAACTGCTGTTAAAAGAGACAATACTGGACTCAAGAACACAACAGTCTTATTAAATTATAAGGCAGCTTCATGTGTCAATCATTTTCACAACTGGATTTAAAAAAAATACAGTTCCATAAATCTTTCAGAAATGGAAAACTGGGGGGTCACTGGGACATGAAAATGTTTAATCAGTGCAGTCAAGTTTTAATGATACCATAAGTACTAAGGCTCTGAAATATAGTTTGGTTGCTTGATAAATGTGAAGATTCTAGTAGCTTTACTGTTTTACCTGTTTTTTTTAAATCTGTTGCCTAATTTGTTTTTAATCTGTTTTCCAGTGAGGTTGGGATAGTAATGTAGTAAATAATATGTTTCTAGTTGTTTAAAAAAACCAGCAACAATCAACAGCAACAAAACAAAATATCAGACAACAGCATACCTGGCCATAAACCCCATTGGGCACAATGGGACTTGTGCCTGAGTAAACAAATATAGGTTTACTCAGTAAGACAACTAAGCTATTCTCACTTTTTCACTTATCTGGAATTACTTTGTATATTAAGACATATTTCTGGAATGTGTGCTCTATTCTAACAAGTTTCTTCAATCACAGTGCTGAATGTCCTGTCCTTTACAAAATGAAATATGCGCAATATGCCTGTTTTTCTTTTTGTGGGCCTTCAAGTTGTTCCCAATTTCTGATGACCCTAAAGCAAAACTATCTAGAGGGTGTTTTTTTTTTAAATTCTTTTTTGGCAGAATTTGTTCAGAGGGGGGTTGCCTTTGCATTCCTCCAAGGCTGAGAGAGTGTGAATTGCCCAAGGTCACCCAGTGGGTTTCAGACCCTGGTCTCCAGATTTGTAGTCCAACATTCAAAGTACTACACCACACTGGCTCTAGAATGCCCGTATTTACCACTGATTATGTATTGTACAGTCTGAATGTGTGGAGAAAAACTTCCAGACAGTACTGAACCTAAGCACCGCTAGCAAATTTATTTAAGTTATTGTTCAAAAATCCCATAATATAGTTCATGAATTGATAGTCCTGCTGTGTGAAAGTGCATGTGTAAAGGAGCCTGATTTGTCTGAATTCAACCAACAAGGAAAGATATTTCCACTTATGTGACATCTGTGTATCTTTATCTTCCAGGGTGTTGACTGCATCAGCACTAAGGCAGAGGGTGGGGTAACAGCTAGGGAGATGGAAATCTGTAGCCATTGGTTTTATTCATGGCTATTCTTCAGAATAAAAGGGCCAGTTTATTCAATGGCCAGCACTCTGGTGCACCTCATGGTATGTGTTGTTTGGTCATAAACAGAGCCAATGACAGAGCACCAAGGCCCTCTGCACACACTTAAGGTCCCCATCTTTGTTAATTCCAGTTTCATTTTTGATGCTAGTTTTAGGCCATTTCTGCACTAGCCTATTATAGTGCTATTATTCCACTTTCAACCTCCTATGGAATCCTGGGGTTTGCAGTTTTGGGAGGGGCTTTAGAGTTAACAGCCAGAGAGCTCTTTGGCCCCAGCAAACTACAAACCCCAGAATTCCAAAGGAAGTCGAAAGTGGAATAATAGCACAGGCTAGTGCAGAAATGGCCTTAGAGATGTCTCTATTTGCATGCCCAAGAACAAAAGAAGAACCATGCTGGATCAGCCCACTCTGTTCACCTAAGGGGCATCCAGCTGTCTGTGAGAAATTCACTGGCATGACCAGAGTACACTAGTTCCACCTTGCATTCCCCAGCATCTGATGGTATAGCCATCCAGAGGCCACTAGTGGCTTCCTCCTCCACGAATGTGCCCAGTCTCCCTTTAAAGCCATTCAAGTTGGCAGCCATCGTTCCATCTTCTGGCAGCGAATTCTCCAGCTGAAGGCTGCCCGTGAAGAAGCCTTTCCCCTTATCTGTCCCATTCCCTTTCAAAGGAGGAGGGCAGGGTCTTGTCTAAGGAGAGACAGGAAAAGAAAAGCTTCTCCTTATCTGCTTTCTCCAGACCGTGCACAGTTCTGCGCACCGCCGCCACGTCTCTCCTTATTCGCCTTTCTCCCCGAAGCTACGCGACCTCCAAACGTTATAACCTTTCCTAGTGGAGGAACTGCTCCAGCTCCTTGATCACGTTGGTTACCTTTCCCCCCTTTCTTCTCTCTCTCTCTCACACACACACACGGAGGGGCATCCCTAAAGAGTCCTGCCTTCAGCGAGGCGAGCGCAGCCTCGACAACTTTGCCCTCCAGAAAATTCCCAAGGAGAAGGAAGCAACAGCCGTCGCGGCAGCGCCACAAGCCGCGCGCGCGGCCAGAATCGCGCGGGGTGGCCCGGAGCGCCTTCTCGGCGCTCGGGACGCGCTCTCCTCAGCCGGGGCTCCCGAGCGGCCCCGAACTGGTCTGGAGGGGGCGGAAGCCGCAGAGCCCCTGCCGCCTGCGACGCTTCCTCAGGGAGACGGCTGCTGCTGCTGCTGCTGCTTCGCCGCCGCCCGAGCCAATCCCGCCTCCTGGTTGCGCTCGCCCTCCCGCTTCCCCCCCTCTCTCTTCTCTCTCTCTCGCGCGCGCCTCACTCGCACTTCCCCGTCCGCCTGCCTGGTGGTGGAAGAGCGCGAGTCCGCCCGCCCCGCGTGTGGGGGAATGTGGCGGCGGGGAAAGCGCGGAGGAGCTTCGGACGCCGGGCTTTCACGGGCACATGCGGCGCCCCGCCGGCCCCGTCCCTGCCTCCCGCCTTGTTGACGCCGGGACTCGGAGGAGACCAACGCGGCATGGAGAAGGCGGCGGCGGCGGCGGCAATGGCAATAGGGCGCCGCGTCGCCCGCTCTGCCCGGGCGAGCTGAGGCGTTCCAGAAGGTAAGCGCGGCTCTCTCTGGCTCCTGCGCGGGAAAGTTTCCCCCGAGTGAGGGGAAACGGGGGCGGCGGAGCGGAACGGACCGCTAGCCGCGTTGTCTCTTCATCTTTAGGTTTCAAGATATTTCTTTCAAACGTCTCGGAAGACTTACTCCGAAGTGGTCTCGATGGAGAGGACTGTCTTGTTTTGGTCCCCCCGCCCCGCCCCCGTGACCTCAGGCACCCAGGGGAGATTTTCCGTGTGGTTTTCCGTGTGTGTGCGCGCGGGGGGCATCCCCTCTTCTCCGGGGAAAAGGCATTGACCCCCCCCCGGCCCGTCTCTCCCGAGCGGTGGACGGAGGAGGAAGCCGCGCACCGAAAATACCAGGACGGGGGGGGGTTAAAACAGAGCGCAGATGTGGAATCCTGGTGGCCCAAGAGAGCAAGGTTCTAGTTCTCCTCACAGCGCTCTTGCTCTCGTGTTGTGTATTTACTCGGAAGTAAAATGTAGACCGCAGGGGAATAGCTTGTCCGAACGAGTGCCTTGCGCGGGGGTGTAGCCAAAGGTGGCTGCAAAAAATGGAGCGATGATCTCTTAGGACTGTGTGGTTATGTAGCAGGGAAGGAGGCGCACTCTGTGCGTGCCTCGGGGCCAGCGTGCTCTTTGCGACTGACCCGAGGGCCGGGGAGATGAACTCCGGCTCCAGCGAAGAAGACTTCCGTGTTTCGTGCCTTTTCTGGGGGCGGTGGGCGGGAGAAATGGTGTGAGGTCTGCCAGTCTCTTGTGCCTTTTTTTTTTTTTCACCGCTCCGTTGGATTTTTTTTGGACGAACTGGTGTGCTGGAGGAGGCGGTGGTGAAATGGGGTGTTGTGGGAAAGGGAGGCCAGTCAAGTCAAGTCAGGTTTATTTATGTACTCATGTTCTGCAATGGCTGCACTTGAATGCGGTTTAACAACAGATAAAAATATGGCAATAGTCAAGAAGCGGTAGTTTCATTTCCTAAAAGGGGAAAATCTGCCCATCATAAGGGAACACTACTGGAAACTGTGTGCAGGAAAGCAGAATGGTGAAATTGGTTGCTTGCGCCTTTTGCGAACAGCCCACCCTGCATACTGCAACTCATCCCACTCTCACTTTCTCATCCTTTTTTCTTTCTCCATATCTTTTACTTACTTTGCCTCCTACTCTCTTGTATCCCATTACCTGCTTTTCAGATAGCCATGTGAGTTTTCTGTAAGATTTTTAAAAGTACATTTTCATGGGGAAATTGGCCAAATTCTAAAAAGATTCCTATCCCCTAATTAGGATGTGCTTATGTGATTTAAGGTGCATGTGTTGTGTTAGTTTTCTGTACTGACAATATCTCAAAGCAACCCACCCCCAAATAGTGTATAGCAAATGTACTGAAATATCTTGATTTGAGTGATTCTACACAATATTAATTTGAGGTAATCATTGCCACAGTATGTGCTAGTGGCTTCTGTCTCAGATGACTTTGGAAGGGACAAATTCATGGTTTTAAAATCAGTTCAGTTCTATTGGTAGTAATGGCTATCTCTGACCTATAGGTTCAGAGGGTGTAATGTTTCTGAGTTCTGGTTGCTGAGGTATGACAAACAGGAGAAGACTAATACATTACTTTCATATCCTACTCATGGATCTGAATCCTCATTGGTCTGATCCAAATAGTACTCCTTTTCTCTTCTTTAAAGGAAATTAAAGTTGCTGTTAGGATGGGTCATGATTCATATTTAAATAAATTGAAACCTTTATTTCAAAAGTATTTTTATTAGAATATTTTAAAATGTAACAACATTGTCACCAGATGCTTTCCTTGTCTCAATCTTTTCTTTTTTTTAAAATGTGGGCGCTGAAAACCTAATCTATTAATTTTAGCACAATATATAGTGTACTTCCTAGAGTGGTCACCTCAGTAGAGTTAATTATACCCTTAAAAGTGTCCAGGTTCACTTATGTTCTTTGCAATTCATGAAGCCACAAATTCATTTTTATGAAACATTATGTTCTTAGGCATGGAAATATTTCTGCTGGATAAAGATAGCAGACAGTATTACAGCTGCAGTCTTAATCCATATATATCATTTGAAGTTTCTACACTATTTTCAATAAAGGTTGCTCTCTCTTTTCAGGTTTAGTTTGAGAACATCTCTCTCCAGTCCCCTCTGTATTCCATCACTTCTGTTTCAAACCCCATTTGGCCTTTGCTGTCACTTCCTTGTGATGGCAAACCAAACTGGGAGGCAAAGTGTCCACAGTGCAAGAAGAACTGGCTAGGGAAGTGAATCTGCCTGGTTGCCTGAAGATGTTTCATACTGTTTGGTGGCAGACTGTGCAGGTTAAGCTTATAATTTTCCATCTGCCTACCTGGTGTGTAAGACTTCAGCTGGGGATGCAGGTTGCTTTGACAAAAAGAAGAAGAATTGTATTTGACTGGCTTGAAAGGTTAATAGAAATGACTAATGCCCTGCGTGAAATTATGTTGTGTTGTTCGTGTGTGTGAGAGAGAGTGTCAGAAACAGAGACAAAGAATAACATAAAGAGTTGTTGCTTAAAATTGTCACCCCCTCAGGGTTACGGGATCAAAAACAATAGTAGCTAGAGACATTTACCATTGTAAGCCTGTAAAAGTAGCTGCAGTTTTTATTGATTATAGCATACAGTCTTTGTTGTTGCATGGGGCATGGTCCAGTCATCAGCCAACCCACTTCTTGGCTCAGACACACAACAGCCTGGTTTCTGGTGACAAACTGGGGTGGTGGGTGGTAGCATGATACAGGGTCCATCAGGGTGTGATTGTGTGGGTTCCTTTTGCCACCTGAGAGGCAGGCATGCAAGCCCAAACCCAAGCAGGTGCCTAAAGGCCCTATCCCTGTGATACCTTGTAGGGGTCTCCCACCACCATCACTGGGGAAGCAGGTTAGCCAGCCCTGTTTTCCTTCAGAAACAGATATGTTCTGATGGCTTGATATCTCACCATGAAAGTATTACAAGTAAACCATATATGAAATACAGACCCCACCACTACCATTGTACAAACTGCTGAGGGAAGTCAGAAGGAGAGATGTGGGCAAGCACTGATTGAGACAGGATCATCTTGTATGCCTCACAGAAGGCCAAAAAGTGGATCAGAGAGCAGACTAATTTTCTTGGACCAGCCGTGCCTTAATTCTGTCTCATTGAGCCGACTTTCACTGCTGACAGACCCAAAAGGAGCACGCTGTACGTGAAGAGTGTGGCAACACCACCTGACAGGATGGCCCACTGCATGCCAGGAAGAAAAGGGCTGAGATGCTTTTATCTTCACCCATCACAGTGATGCAAAGGGTCATGTTGCAAGCAACAGTACATAAGGTCCTGTTGTCACAATGGTCAAAATGTGAAAAATGAAGTACAGTTGGCCCTCCACATTTGCTTGGGTTAGAGGTAGAGGAATCTTGCAAAAGTAAAAAAAAATCACAAATATCAAAATGTGCGTGTATGTCCGTGGGAAGGGGGCTGAGACGCAGTGGAGAGAAAGGGCACCCTTGGTCCAAACCAGATCAGAGAAAGAAGAGGGAAGGGGGGGTGGCATGATGGCCCAGTACTTCCTGTTTCACCTGTCCCCTTCCTTGGGTGTGTGTGAGGGGTGTCGGAAGGGGGCATGTGATGCTGAGGAACTGGGCTGTGAGCTGTCCTTAGCTGTTCAGTCAGTGGCTGGTGGAGGAGTAGGACCAGAGGCAGGTTTTTAAAGGGCTGCACAGCCTGATCAGAGTTACCAAGAGGGAAGGTTCTCCTGAAAAAGAAGTGCCTGAGTTGCAGGAGTAGGGACTGGAGAAACTCTCAAAAAGTCAAATCCACGAAAGTCAAATCCATAAATGTGGAAGGACAACTGTAATATTTGGGATAATTTATGATAAATTGTAGTGCACAGCAAAAAGTAAGCTTGTAATGGATTTCCTGGATAACCACCAGGTGGAAAAACTGGTTGTGTGGATGTGTTCTAAATGAAAAGCTTAAATGAAGGCTAGATCTTTTTCTGTCTTTTTGTGGTTTTTATCGTTATAGTTGAGATACTTCCTTTCTTTTCCCAGAGACACTTGCTGATACCTCTAGATCCATGTATGTGACTTTGTTGGAGTAACCATGACTGAAGTCCTTCTGTCGGCTGTCCTGAACATTACTGAAACTCACTCGCTGGCTAACAATGTCACCAGCAATGTCACCAGCAAATGTTCACTGACCAAAACTGGCTTTCAGTTCTATTATCTGCCTGCTGTCTACATTGTAGTCTTCATCACTGGATTCCTGGGCAACAGTGTGGCAATTTGGATGTTTATCTTCCACATGAGGCCTTGGAGTGGCATCTCAGTTTACATGTTCAATCTGGCACTAGCTGATTTCTTGTATGTCTTGACTCTTCCTGTACTGATCTTCTATTACTTCAATCAAACTGACTGGATCTTTGGAGACTTCATGTGTAAGCTTCAGAGGTTCATCTTCCATGTCAATCTGTATGGAAGCATTTTGTTCCTCACTTGCATCAGTGTGCACAGATACACAGGTGTTGTTTATCCCTTGAAATCCTTGGGGCGGCTGAAAAAAAAGAATGCAGTTTATATCAGTGCCCTGGTCTGGGGTGTTGTGGTTGTTGGGATTTCTCCCATCTTCTTCTACTCTGGGACTGAGGTAAGGAAAATCAAAACCATGGCTTGCTACGATACGACAGTAGATGATTATCTGAGAAGCTACTTCATTTACAGCATGTGCACCACTGTCTTCTTATTCTGTATCCCATTCATATTGATTCTGGGTTGCTATGGATTAATAGTAAAAGCACTGATTTACAAAGACCTAGACAATTCCCCACTTAGGAGAAAATCAATTTACCTGGTAATAATAGTGTTGGCAGTATTTGCTGTCTCCTATCTTCCTTTTCATGTGATGAAAAACTTGAATCTACGAGCTAGGCTGGATTTTCAGACTCCAGAAATGTGTGCCTTTAACAACAGGGTTTATGCCACTTACCAAGTAACTCGGGGGTTAGCAAGTCTCAACAGTTGCGTGGATCCTATTCTGTATTTTCTGGCAGGAGATACATTTCGAAGACGGCTCTCAAGAGCAACCAGAAAAGCCTCAAGACGAAGTGAGCTCAATGTGCAATCCAAAAGTGAGGATATGACTCTCAGTATTTTATCTGAGTGCAAACAGAATGGAGACACAAGCTTGTGAATTGTTATTGATATTTTTCTTTCTGCAAGCAAATGCTTTGCCCTGCTTTCCCTTATCTCCCATGTTGTTTTTAACCCATATAGCACCCTCGTTTCATGCATTTTCAAGAAAACTTAACCAGTGGACTGCTTATATTTGTGTGTTGTTATTTTTTTAAAAGTAATTTTTTAAAAAAATGCTCTGTGAGCCAAGAGAGAAAGTCAATGTACAGTTTAAGCAAAAACAGTATGGATTGTTTCTGAAACATTAACTCATCTGGTAGACGGCTAAAAACAGCTTGATTTACAGCTTGGGGAGTATCAATGGAAGGTAAACCTTTGTGTAAGGGCTTTGCCCAGTCTCCTGTTTCCAAATCTCATTCTTGTGTCTGAATTGCTATGGCCCTGGGAATGGGAGAGTCTGTGGGGTATGGCCCCAGTCAGGGATATTGCAGACCCTTCCCTGAATTTTAAGCTTTCAATTGGGAGAAAAAAACCCTTCGCCCTCGTCTTCATTGTCAAGAACAAAAAACATCTAGTGCTTTCATTTAAAAAGGTATCAAGATGCTGGCAATATTCTACCCAGCCGATCAATAAGAAGTAAGCCTGCTCTATGTTTGATACATACTTTATTAAAGTTGAATTTTCTTTAATGATTAAATAACTTGAAGCATATTAGATGACTTGAAATTTTTGTTTGGCATTAACTTTGGGAACCTCTTTCTCTTCCTCAATGTACTTGTAAGCTCCTTTAATAGTTGTCTTATCTTTTTCTCAGATTGATTTTTGTTTCTTGTCTTTTTCTCAAACAGTGTTGAAAGCCCTTTGAGACAATGGCAAAGAGATAGTAATGGTTTTGTTGGCAGTTATTTTGTGACTCCAAAAAGTTGACCTATTTGAGTAGATGTTGTTTTCCCTCTGAAATCTGGATTTATACAGAGAGGCATTTAGCCATGTGGTATTTAGAGGAAGATTATGAGTCAAGTCACTCTCAACCTGTGACAATATGATAGTAATGAGTACCCATTACCACACGCAGGATTCCATGTCCATCTAGTCATAGGAACAACAAGAAAGCAGACTGTCTGAACTATACGGTGAACCATAATTCTAGCCTGCTTGGTGAAGCTTAGCACTGGCTTATGGAAGCATCTGATGAAGTTTTCCTATAATCTCCATATATTTGAATGTTCTTCCAAGTTGCTTCCATAGTCCATTTTTGGTCGTTCACACAGATAATTCATTATGTATTTTTAAGGTTGTTACTGTCCAAATAGTGGTAATGATGTCTGAGGTAAAGGCAAGAGGTGAAATTCAAAACATAATCACTACATTATTTTCAAGGGACTCTGATCTTGATTTTTTAAGCACGCTTAACCATAGTACATGTAGCTGCTATTCCTGTGCTTGGCCAGTTCGTAGTCAGTTGTTTGGTGTCCTGCTTCAGACTAGTTGTCTAGTTTTTGAGCTACTGTAATTTTTTGAATAGGTAAAATAATTAAACCTCTCTGGTTGGCAATACTTTGTCATTTCTTCTACCAAAAGATGTGCATTTGATTTATTTTTAGCCTTAATTTGGATTTCTTTATGTTACATGCAGCACTTTGCATGACAATGGCTGTTTTCCAAGCAAATTGTTACTTTCAAGAAGGATATTGACAAGCTGGAGCAAGTCCAGAGGAGGGTGACCAAAATGGTGAGAGGCCTGGAAAACATGCCCTATGAGGATAGACTGAGAGAGCTGGGTATGTTTAGTCTGCAGAAAAGGAGGTTAAGAGGGGACATGATAGCCATGTTTAAATATTTGAAGGGATGCCACGTAGAGGAAGGAGGGGGCTTGTTTTCTGCTGCTCCAGAAACCAGGACAAGGAGCAATGGATTCAAGCTGCAGGAAAGGAGATTCCACCTGAACCTCAGGAAGAACTTCCTGACAGTCAGGGCTGTCCGGCAGTGGAATCTGCTGCCTCGGAGAGTAGTGGAGTCTCCTACCTTGGAGGTTTTTAAGCAGAGGCTTGATGGCCATCTGTCGGGAGTGCTTTGAGGGTGTTCCTGCATGACAGGGAGTTGGACTGGATGGCCCGTGTGGTCTCTTCCAACTCTACATTTCTATGATTCTATGATTCTATGATTTTCTAGTTCTCCACTCCCTTTCTCAGAGGAGGAAAAAGAAACTGTGATTAATTTTCATTGTCGGGAAAATTACACTTCATCTTAATATATAAAAGATTCACATCAGATTAAGAAAGGCCTAGTTAGATGAAACTCTTCTCTCCTTCTGTTCTTGTTAGGCATTTGGTGGTTGATGGAATTGTTGGTGAAGAGGGTATACACTTATTGGAGGTGAAGGGCCTGGGACACAGAGCTGTTCTCCATGCACAGGGAACTAAGAACCAGGATCCTAAACCATCTGGAGACCTGTGTGATCTATGTAGAACATCTTTCCATTTCAGATGTTCCTCCTCCAAATGTCTGGAAGTGGCAGTCTTACTTGTTAGAGATGTAACAAAGAGGACATAGCTGGTTGGCACAGCTTTTCCGATAGAATTAGGGAGTGAGGTTGAATGTGCCCAGGATGTTTGAATTGTTTAAACTGAATTCTTCATTATCAGTCTGTATCTGTTTTGAGATCTTCAGGAAGTGGCCTTCTTTGTATCTAACGGATAGGCACAACCCGAGAGGGCTTTTTGGCATGGCTAAAACTTGGAAATTTCTCCTCAAGGAGAACTCTCTCTTAGACCATTTGCATCCTACACTGTTACAGTGCTATTTTTCCACTTTCAACATCCTATGGAATCCTGAGGTTGGCAGTTCAGGGAGGGGCATGTAGAATTCCCAGCCAGAGAGCTCTTTGGCCTCAGTAAACTACAAACCCCAGAATTCCACAGGATGTTGAAAGTAGAGTAATAGCACTATAACAGTGTAGGACAGAAAGGCCCTTAGCCTTCCATATGACAGGTAAAAGCAGTCAGGCTTTTAGCAATCTGTGGTATTGGTTTTAGATTCGAAACTGGTTGCTGCTTTTAAAATTCACTCTTGATTGTAATCTGCTCATTTTTATTTCTTGATCTCCAGTGGTATTTAGATTTTACCATGTTCTTGCATATTGTTGTTAGCTGCCCTGGCTACTTGATAAGGAAAGTTGAAGGGTACATTCAGAAAGTAAATAAAGTAAGTTAGATTCCCGTGTGCAAAAGGCTAACTTAAAATAGGTTCAAATTGCACAGCAGACTTCCTAGAGTTTGTGTTTAATTGTGTGATAGTGGCCATTTCCGCACAAGACTGTTATAGCGCTATTATTCCACTTGCAACATCCGGTTGGCCCCTCCCGAAACTGCAAACCCCAGGATTCCATAGGTTGTTGCAAGTGGAATAATAGCGCTATAACAATCTAGTGTGGAAATGGCCATAGAATCAGTCACACAGTTTGATTGTGCATATTTTGAATGGTATATACAGATATTATGTAAAAAAGTAATTTCACACACAGAGTGTCAGATTGGGAAAGGTTGTCCAGATGGATTAGAGATGCATAATTTTGGATAGGAAAAAGAGGGGAAGAGTTTCATTTGAATTGGGCCAAAATCATGTGAGCTACTAGTCACTGAATGCACAAGCATACACTTGTAGAAATTATTCAGAAAATAAACCGTTTGGGCTAAAAAAGAAAATCTTACTTACTTTAGTTAATATACCACAGTATATCTGAAAAAAATGTTCTAGAAAGCAGTACTTCAAATTATTATAAATTTTTTTTATACAAAATGAAGAGTATATGTAATCCTTTTAAATGGCTTTAGGAAATCCTCCCAAAAGACCATGCTTTCTAGAGGGATAAAAATAAACTATTTACATCTTGCTTATTAATTTCTAAAGGCTGAATATGAGTGGAAAGAGAATACTTCCAAATATCTCTTGGCAAAACTACAAATCAGCTTAAAATGCATAAATGAAAAATGTATTGAACCTGCAGAATCTGTTTAACTTACTAATGGGAAGAAACAATGACAAGTGAACTGTGCTGTGGCAGTTTTCAACCACTGTGTATTGTTCTGTAAAACTGAGCAACTCAGTTTTCAGAAAATGTATTGGAGGTCTGTAACTTCTACCTTTCTTGGTCACTATGACTATTGAGGATGCCAAATTGAGGAAAGCTTAAGTATTAGTGGTAGGTGTCATTAACAATGCAACCTATGCTAAATTACATGGGAATAAGCCTCATTCTAGGCAGTGAGTCTTACTTTTGGATAAGTATGCATAGATTATACATTAAATGCTGTTGTCCAACCATACTTATTTTTTAAAAACCCTACAAATTGCAACTACACAGGGTCACTACCAGAACTGTTATTTTACATGCAATTTCAGGCAAATGGAGAAAGCCAAGAAAATTTAGATCTTAGATCAAGAAGTGACATTCCTCTTCTTAACGAACCCCTTGTGATTTTCAATTTATATTAAGACTCTGTGAGAATGCCAGAGCAGTGTGAAACACTCTCTCCTGTACCGTTGCCACTAGACACTTCTCTGAAACCAAATTTAACTGAGACATGCCTTGCTGAGCACAGCAATTGAATTAAGGGCAGAATGGTGGAATTGTTTTTTTTTAACCTTTTCATCTGAGATAACTTTCTTTTTCTATATACATACAGCCAACTTACACATATTTCCATATCCTTTCATTTTCATTCTTGCTCCATTCAGTTAATGGTCATTGGGGTATAACATGTTTAAGTAGGTTGTAACCTAGTAGTAATTTTCCACCACAAACACACACATATCCAGACCTAGCAGATTCTACATGCTTGTCAAGCACTACTGTTACCACTGATAGACCATTTCTTCATATATTTGAGACCTGACCGAAGGCAATTCTTCAGTGGAAGAATTTTCCATTATATGGCTTTTATTTATTGAATTTATACCCGGCATTTCTCTCAAGATGGTCTCCAAAGCAGTGTCTGTGTTCCTCTAGATTAGGTTGTCCACGAGCCACAGATATTGTCTAGATGTTTCCAGGATGCTTAATTGTAATACCCAAGTGCTCCTTCCACCCGTAACACTAATCACCAGTTAGGGAGAGTGAATTGGGGCACTCCTGTTCTCAAAGCATTAGAACTGAGCTGTTGAACACCATCTCTTCAGAGAAATCCTCAGTGCTCATCAGCCTAATGTGGTAGTTGATAGCTTCCCTACTGAGTGCGCTGTTGTTAAAACCAATAGTGCTTACAACATTTGAGTTTGCACTGTGTCATGAGGACAAAGTTCAGTTTTATAGATCTTTCGTCATGCAGAACTCATGGAGAAATATATTGTTTTCTTTTTATAGTGTAAATTAAAGAAGTTGCTGAATTTGAGGGCCTTTTTCCGTTCTTTTTAAAAAGTACCTTTCACCTGGGTGAAATTAGAATTTGGTTTTTAAAATCTCAGTGAATTTCAGGAACACTACAGGTCATCAACAACAAAACCCAAAATCTCTACTGTGCACCATTGAGTCTAGTATACACTTCACAGTTTGTCAAAGCTTCAGATCCTACTAAGTGATGTTGCAGAAGTGGGGCATGTGTGTGTTGCAGAATACGTATTTTCTCCTTCAAGAATGAAAAGCTACTTCAGATTCCAAAGTTTTGATGTTGTCTTATTAGATGCCCAGGCAAACTTTTTTTAAAAATTATATCTTCCTAATATCTGTAGTTGTTTCCAATATAGAAGGTACTTTACAATTTCTACACTACTCTTTCAATGTTTCAGGTTGAGAGAATGTTTTTCTTCTGATCAGAAAGTGAATTGTGCAACTGGATGGAGCTTCAAAATGAATCCTTCACTTCCATGCCAAAAATAATTCTTTTAGAGTTCCAGACAATGGTCCTTTTTGCAGGGCATTTGCCATGTGAAAGGGCCCCTGGAATGTCATGTGTCTGCGAGGAGTGGCCCACACGATGCATTCACAGTCACGTGACGCTCTAGGGGCTGGCAGGTGCCAGTCGCGCACTGTTTCATTTTTGGCTGCAAGTCGAAAATGGTGCACGACCACACATCGCTCCAGAGCCCTGTGTGCACTTGCCATGCGCGCGGAGCTCTGGAGCCATGGCGATCACGCTTCCTGCCCCAGCACAGCCTGGGAAAATCCCAGGTTGCACTGCAGAAGGAAGAGGAGAGGCTCTTGTGCAAGCAGGCAGCAGCTGCGGAGCTGAAGGAACCAAGATGCGAGAGCCTCTTGGAAGAGGCTGCTTGTGTGATCCGCGCACACCAGCTCCGCAAAAAGGTGAGTTGCAGAAAGGGCCACTGAGGAAAATTTTGCTATGCATTTCCCTTCTTCTAAGTCACTGATTTATCCTTTTCATGTTACCAGTTTTAACTGGCAGCCTTAACTTTAATAAAGGTTATGTTTCTGGGTCGGGCCATGGTTTGAGCAGAAGGGGTGTCTCATCTCAAAATGGTGGACAGAGGCCCTCTCAGTACTAGCTGATCATGTCATGCCTAGCAGACAATTATAGTCAGTTATGGTCACATGTCATTTGAATATTTAATTTTTAATAAAATTTCACTATCCACCTACCAGTGTAATGGCAGGATTCCCTAGGTCTTCTCTGATGGATGTTTGCCTTATTTCTTCCTGTAAATACTAGGGAACAAAAATTCCAAAACTTGCTTTGAATAATATTTTTGCAGCAGCGAACTGTTTTTAGGCCCTTTCCGCATCCTACCTTTTCTCGGTGCTGGGGTGTGATGCTGGTGCAAGCAGCCTCTTGTCTCGCATCCAGGTTTCTTCAGCTTCGCACGAGCTTCCTGCTCGTGCGAGAGCCCTGTCTCTTTCTTTCGCAGTGCAGCCTGGGACCTTTCCTGGCTGCACCAAGACAGAAAGCGCGACCGGCCGAGCTCCCGAGGCTCCGCACACAAGGTAAGTGCATGTGGGGACTGGGAGCAATGCACAACTGCGCACCATTTTTGGCTTAAAAGTCAAAAATGAAAAATTGCGAGCAGTGCCTGCCAGGCCCTGGAGCATCACGCAAATGTGAGTACGTCGTGTGGATCGCTCCTCACACTTGCACGACACTCAAGGGGCCCTATCGCATGGAAAATGCCATGCGAAAAGGGCCTTAGTGTCAGGAATGCTTCTTAATAATCTGGTCTGAGACTGAAAAGAAGTTCCACTGAAATCAATGGGACATTTGCTTAGTTTTTGCATTTCCCTTCCTGTATTTGTGGAACCCCAATCTTTTGTCTCACTCAAGTCCATTAGGATTATTTCTTAAAACTGATACTACTTTCTTTTACCCACTGCTGCAATCCTCCCAGGAATATCAGCATCCAGAGATAATAATAAGCCCAGTTTAATTACTTACTACATTTATATTCTGCATTTGCTTCATGAAGATAAAGGCAGTTCTTCCTCCTGTATTTTTATGCTTACAACAACTCTGTGAGGTTAGTTAGCCTGGGAGATAGTGCCTGTCCCAAGCTTTCCTAGGGATCTTTGTAACTGGACAGAGATTTAAACCTGGGTGACTCTAGTCCAGTCTGTCCTTCTAGCTTGCATACCTCACAGTGCGACACTGCAGCATGCACTTTATTAAGGCAAAATCTTTGATGTTGATAGTCAGTAAGGAGATCGTAGAAGGAGATAAGG
The DNA here is from genome assembly GCA_948474755.1 of Ctenosaura bakeri. NCBI lineage: Eukaryota > Metazoa > Chordata > Lepidosauria > Squamata > Iguanidae > Ctenosaura > Ctenosaura bakeri. Next base: position 138,522 of record CAOLHI010002889.1, read on the forward strand.
AAACACTCAAAGAATTGAAGGGTAGCATAAAAACTCATAAAACCTTAGCCAGATCATGTTGGGCTACTAAACAAAAGAGCACGTTGTGTATTGTGCCATTGCCTTGAGGAGAGATCTGACCAAGCAGTGACCAGTTTGGATATCACTGAGCAAAAGTAATGAATGCTTTGATAGATTATGCTACAAATGACTTGAAGAGCACAGATACAGGGAAGGAAGTTGTGAGTCTGCATGTGCTTGTACAGAGAAATGTTTGGTGGTCAATGTTATCAAAATATGTTTTAGGACTGATAAATGTTTCATAGCTGAAATGCTAGTTCCAGCCTTTGAAGACCTTTACTGGGATCCCTTCCTTGCTTTCTATTCTCTTACCTTTTCTCTCAGGGCCCAAGGTAGCACCACTGCCAGAGGGAAAGGTAAGCAATAGCAGCTGTTCCTTTTCCTTGTTGCTGTCATTGCTCATTTGTCAGAAAGAGCAGGTGAACATGCAACAGTGGCAGGGAGGAGAACCAGCAGGGTCGGGAGGCTGCAAGCGAAGGGTGAAGAACGTATGGCCATCCGGATGGTGATGGATTGCAACTTCCATCTGCTCTGGCCACTCAAACCAATAGCAAGGGTTGATGGGCACTGCAGTCTAAAACCATCTGGAGGGCCACCTGTTCCTCACCTTGTTCTAGGGGATAGAACATGGGATATAGGCCTTGGCAGGTACCTGCTTGTATTCTTGCGTAATGGTTCTAGCTAAAAAACAACCCAAGCCAACAACCTTAAAACAAAACAGAAATATAACATAGGGAACAGGGTTAGTTAAACAGAGCCTTTGTATAAGATGCACTAAAGGATCTATTAAAGCAATGGGTCCCAAACTTGGTTCCTCATATGTTGTACTACAACTAGGTAATGGGCAGTAGGCCCTAGACCAGGGGCAATAGTCTGGGTTTGTAGTCTGATAACATCTGGGGAACCAGGTTGGGGTTTTTTGCTTCAGAGATGAAGCATGTGAAGAAGGAAACATTTTCATTTTCCTGACTTCGTATAACATACGTACTCATGCTTGTGTAATATTCACTACCTTTCTCCAGGCAATCCTAGCCTTATTAAGTTCAAAGAGTGGAGAGTTCTATATGTGTGTGTGTGCCTTTAAGTCACCTGTTGACTTCCAGTGACCCTATGAATTTCATAGGGTTTTCTTAGGCAAGGAAATATCCAGAGGTTGTTTTTCCAGTTCCTTCCTCCAAAGTACAGCATGCAAGATTCTTTGGGAAGAACTGCAGTGCACAAATGCCCTTAGCAGAAAGGTGTGATTTTGTATGTGTCATTCTGAGAAATCTTTCTGTTTTCATCACTGTCAAAACACCATTAGAGGTCAAGAGATCAAGATTCTTAAAGTACAAAGTGAACAGTAGTGGCAAATATGAACAAGGCCCAAGCATCTTAAGAATTCCTTGGGCATTCACAATGTTGGGGGGGGTAACACAAATGTATACAGTTATAAGAAAGCTAGGTATGGGTGAGTGGTGCTATTTGAGAGTTCAGTAGTTTAATACGATGCTTTCTTTTTTACATTCAAAATATAATTAAATTGGAATCCAAAGCTGCAAATTTTGTGGATGTATATGGTTTCCAACTGGTAGAATAAATGAACATTCAGATTTGCTTTGAATATAAATAACACTATACTTTAAGAGTAGCTAATTTCATAGATTTAACTACTGGAATACAGTCCACAAATTGAAAAGTAGGTACAAAATCCAAGAAACAATGAACATTGTTACAGTTAATCCCAATGTTCAGGTTGTGTTGAGGATCTTCTTTCTTGGGACAGAAGGGTTTTGTTTATGGAAGATGTCTCAATCTGATATTTCAGGATTCCTTGCCCTCACCCTGCAACACAGTTAACTCCATTCAGCAAATTTCCTTGATCCTCTGAATAACATTTTGAGGTGGCTGGAAGGACTGCCACAGGGAGAAGGGAGTGGGGAAGCCCACATTTGCCAATATCTTTGTACCCACCTCAATCTGGATTCAACCCATAGTCTTATGCCATCAAACCTAAACAACTTACTGTTCTGTTTCAGATGAATGTTTGAGTTCCTGCTTTAAGTGAAGAGTAACTTGTTTCAGAATTAAAATCTCAAATTTTACTCCAAGGAAAGAGTTGGGTGGCTGTGTGAAATTTAAAATTTTAAGACATAACATTTCAGATTTAATTGTTTCAAATTTAGAAGTGTCACTGAGTTCTGTAGGAGGGAAATGAATATTAATCCAAGTCATATGATGACTTTGAATGGCACTGGCAAAACAAATACCTTCTGTTTGCATCAGCCCTAATGAAAATATAAGGCATAGTGTACTACATATCTTCAGGTTTCAGTTTTGCCTAGAGACTCACTTTTTAAAGTAGTTCATAAAACCAGCAGACAAGATTCCTTGGCATGATGCACATTGTAAGATAAACCTGTGCCATTTTTGCCTTGTTAGAGAAAATATCCAATTCTGCTCTTTCTGGTAAGAGACCTTCTGATTCACTAGATATTGAAAATAAACAGTAGTATAGTTGTGAGGAGTTAACTATTTCTTAATCATGGTTGAAAGAGGTGGAAATACTACTTAATCTTAGTAGGGATTAATGTTGATGCATTCCTTCATGTGATAGGTTGCAAGAGGCACTTGTTCTGGAGAAGAGCTGGGAAAAATATTTTTAAAAAAGTACAACTCCCCAAACTTCCCTGGCAGCATACCTTCTGGCTGTTCTGGCTGGAGGACTGTGGTATTCCAAACCTTAATGTTTACAAGGTCTGTTGTGGAGATGAGGAGAAGTATGGAGGAGAAAACCCCTGTCCATTGTATGTATAGCTTTTCTAATTAAAATTGTTGTGAGGGGGATCTGTGATTCTGCATTATCCCATAAGATCATATTGACATATAAGTTAGCTGTGCTAATTGGGAAAGAGAAATGGTTTTTAGTCCTGCTTTTTTTCTTGACTATGGCCATTTCTGCACTACACTATTACAGTGCTATTATTAGACTTTCAACATCCTATGGAATCCTGGGGTTTGCAGTTTAGGAAGGAGCATTTAGAATTCTCAGCCAGAGAGCTCTTTAGCCTCAGTAAACTACAAACTCAAGAATTCCACATGATGTTAAAAGTGGAATAATAGCACTATTAGCAGTGCAGTGTGGAAATGGCCTATGGTACCTTGCACAGAATGCAGAAAGAAGACTTAAGTTCCAGTCCTGTTCAGTCATTGGATGCTCTCCCACTTCTCAGGCTTGTTCTGAGGACAAAAAGAGATGATAATGGTAAAGCACTTCACCTTTCGGAAAAACAGTAGTTGCTACATGATGCCCCCAAAAGCAACTAAAAACAGATTTGGTCTATTATCACAGGTTCTCTATCTCATTAGTGCCTTAAGTGAGTTTTGAGCTAAATTCTCCCTTCCGGTATCTTGATGTGAAAATATTTTATCTTTTTAGTCCAAATTGGGGAGCAAAGTATCTTAAACCTTTCTTGTTTGTTTGCCTTTCTCTGAAACCTTTCTTGTTTATTTACCTTTCCCTGAAAGGCAAACAATGGCAGTAGTAATATCAGTCCCAAACTTTCACAGAACAAATTGTGAGCTGGATTATAACTATGTTCAGATGGTGTCTAATTACATTTTATCCACAATTTTTTTTAAATTGTGACATGAAAACTTAGCACTCTAGATTGCTACTACTCTGACAAGATAGAATCACAAGCCTGGTGCTGGTTCTTGGCTTATGACTCAATCCTATGTCTCAAGACTTATCTGGAGAAAGACAAGGCAGATTGCCAGGCTTGAACATCATAATAAACAAGCCATAAATGGGAGTTCGGTGGTTTGTAAGCCACATCCACTTGTAGTGGGAGTGATTGGGCAGCATGCAGTATCATGCTGCCTGATCCCTAAAGAGCTAGAAGTCTAAAGAATTCTGGCTAACTGTGGCATTTGAACATACGTGGTATCATCTCATCTGTTACACAGATCAGAAGTTGAAATAAAGTTAAATTGCCCAGGGAGGTTTGGTTAGGTGGCTGTAAAGCTGGAATACATGTTTGCTCAATCCTCTAGAGCATGCTGCCTCTTGTGCAAAACCATTTGGGGGAGCTTCCCATGTGTATAAAGGAAGAGAACAATTAACTGTCTAAACAAAGGTGTGTGGAAGACACTAACAAGCCCTATACTACAGCACAGCAGCTCAGCTAGAAGTGTTGCATTGATCTTACCCTTGCTGTATTGAATACTGTAATTATGTAATGAGGAGGTTTTGCATATTAAGTGGTTTCCTTCTCAGCACTGGTTTCAGATCTCACAGGCTGTTTATTCCAGAAATGCCACCTGGATATTTTTGAATTCTGAATTTTGCTTCTCTGGCGATATCTGTTAAGAATAATGTCTGCATTTTTTTTAATCAGCATCATAATCCATCATTTCAAACTAATATGAAGGAAGAAAAAGTGTGATCTATGTGCTAAATGTTTTGCAAATTTGGACTTTATAGTGTGTTTCAAGTGCATATGTGAAAATGTTTTATTTTTCTACCATTCTGTAATATTGTTGAGTAACTTGAGATTTATTTGTGGATAACAGTGCCATTTGAGTTGATTTACCTAAAGAGACAGTGTTACTTGATATTTAAGCTTCTCAGGTTCTGTTGTGGAATGAAATTAGTAGTCATTTAGGGAATAAAACAACTAACTGTGCATAACTTTCATGAGAAAAAAAAAAGATTATCCATTTTTGTATAAAATTCTGTGTTGGTTGCATGCAGTTTTTGTATAAGGCATGCCGATAGCATCTTGTAACTTTCTAGTGACAGTCAAACTGCACTGCTTCCACAGAGTTACTAGCATTGTACTGAGCTACTTAAAGAGTAAACAAGATCTAATAAAGTGATGAAACACTGATTTGTTGCTTGATGTGTTATTTATCATTGTAGATTTAATATCCACCAATTTGTCTTCAGACAAAAATGTATGTTTTGCAAATTTTGTTAGAAAATATGGATGCAAAAGTGGAATTAAAATAGAAAGCTTTTGAACCGTACTGATTTGAAGTCCCTTAGCTTGAGACAATCAAATCAATCAGAAGGCAAGACTATCAATTATGTCATTTAATTCAGTTGCTACTGATCTGATGTATTTCTTTGGGATGAGGGGAGGAAAATACTATCTATAGAAGTCAACAATTTGGGTTGTATCCAATGTCGACTTTACCTTGGCAGGCGGTGCTTCCTCTTAAAAACACCAAGGCATTTAATTTTTTACTAATTCCCTCTACAGATTTAAAAACTGCCCTTGATAGTTGGGAAACCACCTGGAACAGAATGGGAAAGGATTTTGAAGGCTACAGAACATAGAGGGAATATGTACAAATTGAGGGCTGTGACTTAACTGAGAAGAAATGATTTCTACTCAGCTAAAGCTGTGAATACCATCCTATCCATCCATACTTAGTTGGTGAGAAGTTCCATTGAATTAATGTACTTGCTGAGTGTACAGGTATGGGCTTACCCTATTGTAAAGATGCCGGTCCATCCATGGTAATTCTTGGTGGATGCTATTCACATGGTAGTACCATTATGCTGCATGACATGAGGAAGATGACGTGCAACTGTGTACCTAAACTTTATACACATTCAACAGCTGTGGAAGTATCCCATACATGCATCTACTCTTTTTTTTAGCATGCATGTTTTAGCTAGGGTTCACTTAACTTTTTGAATGAAAGAAAAGCAACAGATTATTCCTCATTTGTTCACTTGTTTTAATAGTATACATTAGTGAGAATTTGAACAAGTGAAAACAAACATTTGTTTCTTTTTACAAACTGTTGTGTGTTGTACATATTGTTTTGCATTGAAGAAATATATTCAGACATTTTATATAGTTCATTGAACACTATAGTCTAAATTGCTAGACCAACTAGAGTAGACTCACTGAATCAATGGGATTTGCTAAGTGTTGGTTTACTGTTTTGTAACTGATTCGATGGGTTTATTCCAGAAGGGATTAACAATGGGATTTAGGTTCATTCATGGTTCACAAAAAGGTCCTTGGGAAGGGAAAGAAAAGGAGAAATGCAATTGACAAAATGGAAGGCTCTGTTTAATTTAACTAATAAGTAGGTTGTCTTTGTGCACCATTTTTAATTGTCTATCAAATGGGAACTGTTTGTTCTTTATATCTGAAACTTGGCACGTCTGATGCTTGGGGAAGCTGGAATAGAATGCCTGTAACATACATAACAAATATGCAGACGTTACAAGCAGAACAAATCTAGTGTGGGCTTCTACTGGTGGGAAGATTGTTGGAGTTACCCTCTTTTTTAATAGTCCATGAAACAGACTATTTAATAGTCCATGAAACACCCTTTTTCCTCTCACCTAAGCATCTGAAGTGTAGCAGGTCTAATGCAATAACCTCAAAGGTAGAATAATGCTTGCAAAATTAATGTCATTTGGATGGAAAACTGCAAATATACAGGTAACAGAAGATTAAACAAGTTGTTGCTGAAATCAATGGGAAAACAAAATGAAGTGATTAATATAATAGAAATTAATACAGAATATAAAATGATTTTTTTCTCTTGCACACTTCTTGTTTTAGCTACAACCCTAAAAAATTATACATGCATGAAAAGTAGCCCAACCCAAACTTAGTTCGACATAATACAGATTTCATCACTGCATGAACAGGCTCAAATAAGCCAACAGGTCTTTAGTGAAAGTGAAGATCAGTTGCTGGTAAAAATCCTCTGTATTGACAATCTCAGATTTCTTTAAATGCAAGAAGTCAACCAGTTTTTTCAGTGGTTCTGATGTTACTGATAGTTGAATTGCAATATCCATGTAGTGGCTTAGAAGATCCTGTTGCAAATTGGTTCCTGACGCTTTGAGAACAAGCACAGCCACCCACCCACCATCTGATCACAGTCTTTTTCTAGATTCAGTGATTCACATTTGGTACAGAGAAAAAGTTGGGGTGGGGGGGACTGGCCACGTAATTCTATTGCAGAGAAATGATACATCAGTTCCACTTGTGGACATGATTACAAGCCATCCAACGGCCATCTTACTCAAGGAAGATCTGTTATTAAATTGGTCACTATGACCAGGCTTGTTCTGTGAAGTGTAGGTATGTGAGGTAGCTACAATAAGTAATGAATTATAATAAAACTGCTTGGTGACGTATAGGAAGTGAAAGAGGAATATATTTATATATCTCTATATAGACATCTATAGAGAAATATATATCTGTATATGTATTATATATAAGGTTTATATAACCTTATGTATATATACGTTCTGAACATTGGACTATGACCCTGGAGAACAGGATTTGATTCCGCACTTGGCCATGGAAACCCACTGGATGACTTTGGATGCATCACACACTCTCAACCCCAGAAAACCCCATGATAGTAGCAAATGATTTAAAGGCACAGAACAATAATGTGGGGACAATAGTGAAACTGTCAGGGACTCTTAAAAGTACAATATTCAGCTTCTGCTAATAAATAAATTCCCAAAAAATTTTTTTTGTTTTTGTTTTGTTTTTTAAGAGTCCTGTGGCACATTGTACTATCACACATGCCTTTGTGGAATTTGTCACTGTGGTGAACTAGGATAAAAACTTGTTCTATGGAAAGTCTTCCCTGAGATCTCCATTCACAGAAGTCATTAGGTGGCCTTTCATGTCTGTTGTCTGTGGTCTCTGCAGTACATATGTAGTCATGGTGATAAAGAAGACGGCTGTAGAGATTCTGAAGACCAAATCAGTGAAGAAAGATAATTCTGCAATAAACAGGACTTAATGGCAGATTTAGCCTTATTAACTCATTACTTGTTGGCAGGGAGCACTCATGATGATCGAAACGATACTACAGGCACCACCTTTGACGTTATGTACCTGAGACCTGGACTAATTAGACCCTTGATTACAAAGCATCACTGTTGGCAAAAGGACCCTTTATATGTGAGCACCTCCTAGTGCAGAGACAACTAGCCAGTGGTTAGTCTGATCTTGTGAAGCTTCAATCTGTGAATCTGTGAAGTTTCAATCTGTGTCGGTGGGTCACAGCTTGGTAGAAAACAAGGAAAAAGGAGAAGCCATGATGGACCAATCGAAAGTCCTGTCTTGTTCAGCATTCTGTTTCTCAGAGGCCAACCAGATGTGCTTACATTTGCTGGCATATAAGACTCACTTTTTCCCCTGAAAATGAAAATGAGATGCGTCTTATATGCTAGTGCACCTTATATAAATGGGGTGCGTCTTACAGGCTGGTGCATCTTATATGCTAGCAAATATGGTATATTATCTAAAGAACTCACATTCTTTAGCAATTCAGTTTCAAGATGTTTTAGGCTACAGTGCTATACCCACTTGTTTGAGAATGAGCCTCATTAAATGCTGTCAGACTTACTTCTGAGTAGATATGTATAGCACTGTAGTGTTAACCATCATACTGCACAAGTTCTGGTTAGAAATCAGTGTGTAACAATTTTGTTCTGTGTTTGTTGTAGGTTGAAATGGTTGCTTGACTATTTCCTTACTCTGCTTAACTGGAAACTGAAAATCTTTTCTATATTTTATTTTAAAATCAGTGGTGCTTCTTAAAACATATGGTTTTAGTTAGTTTACTTACCAGACACTTTCTGTATTAGATTTTATTTATGACTATATTAACATACAGAGCAATGAATTTATGTTTGACATTTTTGTTTCCTGCTAAGTTTCATGCTTCTTACTTTTTCAGAGCAAAGGAAAATGAATAAGGTATCTTTCCTTTGAAAGATCTACTGATCCATGTAACTATCAAGCTTCGTAGCATTTGTGTTAAACAGATGTTTAGCTAGCGGTGTCAGTATGCCTGTTAATTTGCTGTTCTTGAAACTAAGACTACAGTAATGTGCAGACATTATCTAGGCAATATAGATAAGCAGTTTTTTAAAAAAATCAACAATCAAGAACTTCCTTCAGTCTACTTGAAAAGATAGTAAGTGATAACAAATTTATCTGAACTTTCAGCCTACTTGAAAATTCCATGAGTGATAACAAATTTTCCTAAATCAAAGATACTTAAAAATCATGCCCATTTTAATTTTTGCTGCATTTAGATTTGAGCCCCTAACAGTAATAGGTGAAAGGATGGCATGAGGGAAAAGAAAAATTACAACCACATACAATTGGTGATAATGTAAAAATGGCCACAGCTTTATTGGTTACTTCTTACTAAGTTTAGCACAGCATAGAGCAAGGATGCAGTAATTGGGTGGCCCACATGCCAGCTAATGCTCTCCCCAGCTTCTGCTGAGGAACATGAATGTGGTTGCTGGGAGTAAAGTTGACATGTTGGCCTCTGAACTGGACCATAATCCCAAGATACAGTAGGAAAGCCTATCCTCTTAACTCCTAGCAATGGATATGGCCAAATGCCCATAACACCTTATGTGCTAGAGTTGTTGTGACAGAAATAAAGCATGCAAACAACAATGACAACCAAGTAAATTCCTATAAGGGATGTAAAAATCCCACAAATGTGATGCTTGAATAAAATTCCTGTTCACTTCTGGTAACCAGCAACTAACAGCAGTTCCCCAAACCAGGGCATTAAAGTGGGAAGGGTGGGAAAGTGCAGTCTGACACTAAGGCCAAGCAGCACAGTGAATCCCAATTAATTTTATGAGGCCAAAATTAAGAAGAAAACATCTGTCTCAGTTCTGCTGCTACAAAGCTCAACCCTTGAGCCAGCCAGCATTGCCAGTTGGCTGACATAGTCTTGGGCCCTTTTTGCATGGCATTGCCATGCGAAAAGGCACCTGGAGCATTGCGTAATTGTGAGGAGTGATCTGCACGATGCACTCACAATTGTGCGATGCTCCAGAGGCTGGCAGGCGCCAATCCCACACCTTTTCATTTTTGTCTGGAAGCCACAAATAGTGCGAAATCACTCATTGCTCCCAGGCCCCGTGCACACTTACCTGGCATGCAGAGCCTCCGGAGCCGCACCGGTCGTGCTTCCTGCCCCAGCGCAGCCTGGGAAACTCCCTGGCTGTACTGAGGAAGGAAGAGGCAGGGCTCTCGCACAAGCAGGCAGCTCGTGTGGAGCTGAAGCAGTGGGAACATGAGAGCCTCTCGCTGGAGGCTGCTCGTGCGATCCCCGCACCCCAGCGCCAAAAAAAGGTAAGGTGCGGAAAGGGCCTTGGTCTCCTAGCAACCCATATAATTGTACCAGATACTGGGAAGACCCACAGTAGAACTGATGGAGCATATAGGCACTTCTCCTCTTCTGTCTATGCCAGGCAGATGCCCAATTAAATATGGACCCCATTTTGGGTTATAGCTGTTGTATCTTGCAGTCACCATTTGCCCCAAGCTAGGCTTAAGGAAATCTGTGATTATTTTAATGGCTAAATGAGTAATAGCTGCTTCTTAGACAGTTTCTCCCAAGTTGGAGCTCTCCAGATGTGCTGGACAATAGCTCCCACAATCCTTAGTGAGCTGCGGACGATGAGAGCTATAATCTTAACACACCTGGAGGATAATCAACTAGGAAAGGCTGCATTAGAGATAGACTACCAGCATTCTGAAAAGTAGTGCTGTGGTAAGGAAAGGGCTTAGAAGAAAATAGTATTAACACTGAAGTGGAAGCTCTTCACATACTCTGTTATAAATGGTCTACATAGTATCTGATGTAGCATTGCTTGGACTAGGCAGGTGTGGACCTGAACAGTGCCTTGGATTGGAGATTACTTAGACTCCTGGTTAAAGGCAATATATAGATATTGTTAATTTTTCATGCTTGTACCTTCTTTGTGTCTGTGGCCTGTATCTATAGCCTGAAAAATGAATGTGGAGTTACTAATTGAATAAGCCATGAAATAAATGAAAAAGAAACACCCACACCTGGAACTATTAGTGAAATTATATCATTTTCATCCTGGCTTTGAAATAATTCTTCAGACAGAGTGGGAAACAAAAAGAACAACTGGATGCATTGTACAAAGGACATGGGCAACCCAATCCAGCATTCCACAGATCCTTCATTGCTCTAGTGCAGTACATTGCTATGCAATAAAATAAAATATTTCTGAAATTTTTATTACCCGAGTCTTGAACTTGAGTTTTCACACAGCATAGTTCTCATGTATATTAATGTGAAGTTACTCCATAGGGCGTTCAAGTGACATTGACAGACACTTGGCACTATAAAAATGTATCCTAAATTTGGTGGCTGAAATGGAACTGCTCCATGTAGCAGAAAGATTGGTAATGTGAAGCACATTTAAATTCTGTCAATGCCATAGCCAGAGGCTACTCTAGTTGTCATAAGAAGGACATGCACATATTGCCTCTGACACTATGTAGCTGGAAATAGAGGCAATCATGTGTAAGTTCATTACCTGATCAGCTCTTCACTCCTTGCTCTCCATTTCCTTCTATTTCATAATGTTATGGTCAGTCAAAATGGCAGTCCTGAAAAGCAGAACTGGCGAGGCTAACCCCAAACTTGGAAAGTTACTTTTGGACTACAACACTCAGAATCCCCTAGCCAGCCTTTCCAGATTGGTATTCTGAGTCATATTCCAAAAAAGGTATCTTTTCCAAGCTCTTGCATCAAGCTAACTGTTTCTAATAGCGCTGAGAAATATAAAATAGAATAAGTGTAAAATAAGTTAAAAGATAGGAGTCAGCACCAGGTCTGGCATCACTAGTGAGGGTTCTCCCTAGAGTAGCAGTATGCTATAAGATGGTGCAGGAGAAGGGTGATGTAGGTGGGGATACTTTAGAGATCATAGAAAAATGAGAAGCTGTCTGTCACTTAGTCAAACCAATGGTTCATCCTGGTAATTTTTTCTGTTCTGACTGGGAGTGGTTCTTTTGGAGACCTTAGATGGAGGCCTTTCTAGGCCCAATCTGGAGATGACCAGTGCTTTAAATTGCACTTGGAAATGAATCAGCCACCAACCCCCATGTCCCAGAGGCCCTTTCGTACTGCACCATTATAGCACTGGGATTCCACCTTTAACTGCCATGCTTCCATCCTATGGAATCCTAGAATTTGCATTTTAGACCTATAAAGCCCTATATGGCTCAGGTTGAGGTTATTTGAAGGGTTGTATGCTCCCATATGAACCTGCCCATGTGTTGAGATCTTCTGGGGAGGTCCTTCTCTTTGTCCCACCACCCTCACAGGTACATCTAGTGGGAACACGGGGAGAGAGCTTTCTTGATGGCAGCTCTCAGGCTTTGGGCATCCTTACTCAGAGAGGTTAGACTGGCACCCTCCTGGGCCTAGGAAGACTGATTTCTCAAGGGGAAAGGACCTTATATAATGTGCTAGGTTTTCTATTTGCTGTTTTCCTTTTAATGCTTCATGTTTTTAACAGGTTTTAATTTGTTTTGATCAATTTAATTACATTTTAAACTTTTGTACGTAATGAATTTTTGGTCCCTGAATTATTGGCATAGCCATGCTAACCTGTCTTTCAGATTTTTCACTACATTCTATTTGTGCTATTCTCCCTCTTCCCACACACCCAAAAGATGGTTAAGATTAAATTTCCATTGGTATGTGAAGTGTGGGGTCAGGTGGGCATCTTGCTTGCATATTTCCATACCACGGCATAGACATGGTATGGAAAAATCATGATAAACCATTGATAAAGCATGATTAACCAAACAGCAGCAGGACTTTCCCTGCTGTGAACTCAACTCTTTGGATGAACAAACCACACCAAGAAGAGGTAAAATATTTGCCACTTTGTTTGTTGTGAACGAATCTTGCAACCTAGGAGTGCAGGAAGTGGCAAGCTTTGCAAAAGCCTTTTGCTTTTACATACTGTTCTTGTGACATGTTATATTTTTAGCTTGCATTTCAAAGGAATGTGCTCTTCTAGTAGATTAAGTAACCCTGCCACCCTTCACCTGTGCTGAACCCTTAGCTTATGTTATTTGGCAAGTCATGAAAAACAATAGTGGGGAAGTAAGACATGAGAAGAAGAAACTGGATGAACTGAAATGACAGCAGCAACAGGGGGAAAAAGATCAACAGTGTCCTCCTCCTCCTCCTCAAATGTATGCTTTCCTGTAAATTGTGCAAACACAGGCCAGTTTACTTACAAATGTACCTAGTGTGTAGCGTCAGAATTTGTGCCAAAATGGGACCGTTAAGAAGCAAGATGGGGATTGGCATACTTCAGAAACTCGGCATTTGCAGAAGTATCAAAACCCCCATCATCCCTTTTTAAGTCCACCCTCCTCAATGAATCCCACAGAATGATGAGGGTTAGTTTGAAAAAGAAAACAGAAAATGAGTGCTGGGAATAGAATGGAGTATCCTGGAAGAAGGCATAGATTTCTGGTCCAAATTCTAAATAAAACTGCTGCTACTTGAAGGATAAGATTTTTTTGCTAGTCAAACAATCTTTCTTTCTTTCTTTCTTTCTTTCTTTCTTTCTTTCTTTCTTTCTTTGGGAAGGTCCCACTTTTCTACCTATCTGGTCCAAATGAATTGCATTGCTTAACATATCTGCAAAAGGTTAAACCAATTCTTTTACTTACAACCAAAAACTGCACTCACCACTGTGTAGAGAGGTGTTTTCCTTCATTTTAAAAGATAGATAATGAGTCTTTTGTCCAAATGTACATCTGCAGCCTTCAGTTGTTGAGTTAACTTCAAAGAACTTGTAAGTATTGAACATAGCCTCAGTGTTCAAAGCTCCATCTTCTCCATATGGGAAGAAAATTTACATTCTGCTAAAAAGTTCCATGGGAAAGGTATAGGCACAATACAGTTCAGCTCCTCTGCAGTCTTCTTATCCTCCTCTAGGTCTCTTCTAACATCCTAATCATCCAGTAGTCCAAGTGCCTCCCTAGCTGGTTTGCTGTTTATTTAAAGATTTGGGGGGCTATTGCTGCTCTTAGTCTTATTAAGATTATTCCCTCCACACACACAATTTTTATCTCCTGGTTTTGTGCTTCTATGTTCCTTTTCTTGTTTTCACTAGACTTCAATTTTCTGAACGAAGCCATCCTTGCCACCTTCTTTTTAGAGGAAAAAGCACTTTACATTAATTTTTTTTCACTGAAGCAAGGCTACATTCCTTTCTTTAAAAGAGAATCACAAGCTTTAACCTTTTTTTGCTAGCAGTGTGTCAAAGTCTGCAAAAAAATGGCCAGTGGAAGTGAAGAGATGCAGCTAGAGATGGGAAGTAACATGATTAAGGTACTACAGTGGTTTACTTTTGGGAGGTAACAAAAGTGTACTACACTTACATTTCACAAGTAACATAACATTCTAGGATTTTGTGTTTTTTTTTTTTTTTTAGTTTTGATACTTTAGAGACATTTGAAAGTGTTTTTCCCAGTTTTATACCCATGATGCATGAGCAACCCATGGTGTTTTTAAGGGTGAACAAACATCTATGTTTCCAAGGGGGGGAAAAGAGGTATAACAGTTGATAACAAAAAGTAATTGCTCATATTGTGAGATACCATGCTTTAAGAACTTCAAGAACAACTGTCCCCGACTTGATGCCTGACTTGGCACAATATTGTAATTTGTTTCAAAATTTCCTTACCAAGTATCAGTGAAAACAGATGAGATTTTTTAAGATCAGTAACGGTTAGTAAAATGTACAAAGCCTTTGGTTCTAGTCATGGCATCCATCCTTACTTGGTTGTATGAAAAGATTTATTTATTCCAACATACACATTCCACAGTATTTGCATCAGTTTCTTAATCACATAGCATTCAGTTAGGAACTAAAGTTTAATAATAAGAATCTAACACAAAGTAACAAATCATAATACAATTAGGGCAGCAGGTAATCATTTAATGGGATGGTAGCCTATACTTTGTGAACCTTCCCAAACAGCTGAGCCAGTGCAGTTACCCAAATCTGGATAGCAGGTGTTCCACTTGGAGTTTGCTGGGTGCATATCAACACTCAAGACTTTTCTGCACAGCATTTACCATGTGAAAGGGCCCCTCGAGCATCGCGTGACTGTGAGGAGTGATCCACACGACACACTCGCAATCGCACGATGCTCCAGAGTCTGGCAGGTGCCGATTGCGCACCTTTTCATTTTCGGCTGTAAGCCAAAAATGGTGTGCGGTTGCGCATTGCTCCGAGGCATCGCGCACACTTGCCGTGTGTGCGGAGCTCCGGAGCTGCAGTGCTCATGCTTCCTGCCCCAGCGCAGCCTGGGAAACTCCCAGGCTGCAGTGCAGAAGGAAGAGGAGGGGCTCTTGAGTGAGCAGGCAGCAGCTGCGGAGCTATTGGAACCAGGATTAAAGAGCCTCTCACTAGAGGCTGCTCGCGCAATCCCTGCACCCCAACTCCAAAAACAGGTAAGCTGCAGAAAGGGCTTCAGACACCTTTTCTATGAGCTGCCATTACTGCAGTTTTGTATAGCCCTTCCATTCAGTAGATTCCTCAACAGACCTTTGGCAGTGATTAGTTTGCTGATGGACCCCCCCCCCAGTTTCACTGTTGAATGGGAGAAGGGGAACTGAAAGAAAAGATGCACCTATGGTACCTTATACCAAACCAGACTGAAGCAGAAAAATTCAATACAAACATCCTGTAATGAAAATACAATTTCACAGTAAATATCACATCCTAATGGCATAATATCACATTGCCCTTTATCCAAAATACCAACTACAGTGCACTCCCTCAGCCTGCCTCGCAAAAGAGCCAAACCTTCAGCCCTTTGTATAAGTGTAGATGGTATCAACTAAGGGTCTATAGCAGGGCTGAGCAACAGTGTGGAGCCAGGGGCCAAATTTTCACCCCAGAGCTCCCTTTCAAGGCTGTACACACCCCAAGCAAGCCCAGATATCTCTGTTTTTCTCTGCAGTCTCTCAAAATGGTGGCAAGGAGTGACACTGCATCTCTTCCTGTCACCATTTTCAGAGGGGCTGTGAAGGAAGAGAGAGTATTGGGTAACAGTATGGAGTTCAGGTATGTGTAGGTGAGTGGGGCTGTTTTTATGTGCCTAGAGGCTTTCTCCATGTTATAATGGTGCAATGTACCCCCAAATTGCACTGATTTTTTTTTATATAATTGGGGTGGAAGACTGGTGCTGGACTTGAAGCTCCACAAAAATAGAGTACAGGGACTTCGCTTTGCCCAGCCAGTCTATTGAAAGCTATAAATGGGAGGTGGTATTCTCTAGTTAACGTCCTGACTAACCTAACAGGATTTCATTTTTTGCCTCTCATCACTTAGATACTTCAGAGCTTCCTCAAATTCTCTCATAAACACTGTTGGCACATTGTGAAATAATCACTTGCTTAGCACGCCCAAAAACCATTTAGTTCTCCTCCCCCCAAGAAATCACTTAGTCTAGAAGGAATAGGGAATTGGAAGTTGTTGATTTAAATAATTAACAATTTTTAAAGTTGTCTTTCAATTTTTATATCAGTATCCGCACATTGCCAAAAACCTTCTCCAGTCAAAGATAAATAAATAAAACTTAAGAGGCATTGCACTGCATTGTCACATAACAAGAACAGAGACATAAAGATACAAAAGTCTGTGCACTGTTTGCTTAATTTTGTGTTGCATGCCAACATGTACACGCAAGGCTATGTCTCAAAAGTACATCTGCATAATGTTGAAGCTGCACTTAGTCAACAACCCTCTGCTGAAGTTCTACCAGTTGAGGGAATCTAGAATTTTGAAGTTATGCTCTGTCATCAGAAGACCAAACATGCTACCTTCATGACAGATAGATGGACAGAATTCCTCCCTCCTAAACTAATGGAGCAGGTATAACAGAGGAGAGGAGAATTGAAGGAGAGTATGGGAAACAGAGGACCATCCTTACAGCATAACCTGTACTCCCTTCAATGCATGATCCTTTCTGATAAAGATTCTGCTTTATACCTACCTCAGATCTGCTGCAGAAAATTTCCCCTCCTTTTGACTTCTTTTAAAGAGTGGAAATGTAATAATGACCATCCTGCAGCAACGGCTTCCTCCCGCTGACAGAGCACATGATAGCAATCACTCAACACTGACTAGCATATAAATTTAATTTAGGGGGACAATAACTCTTTACAGTTGAGTGCATGGCATGGAGCTTAATGTTTGTGGCCTCCATTCTGAAAGAAGCCACGTGTGCTATCCTACCTCTACCACCATATATGGTGAAACACCTTGCCTTATCTCACCTTTATTCCCCTTCTCTAAAGTCCAGGCTTAGGTCTATGAAACTCACTGTCACAGTTGTCAAAAAAGTTCTAAATCAGACCTCACAGTAAGATGAGGTGCACAAAATGTGGCCCACAGGCTACTTGCAGCCTTTGGGACCCATAAGTGCTGCCCTCAGGACCCCTCAAAGCCCCCAGATCCCCCCCTTTTTAAAATTGAGCTGATTTTAGGGTGATTTTTCCCCCCAAGCTACCCCAAATCTCCTTTTCCTTAACCCTTTTGCCCCACAGACTTCCCCAAAACAGGACAAAAAAAAAGTCATCCCCAAATTGGCCAAAATGGCATCTGGACCTGATCTACCATCACTTTGGGCACATGCTGCTGTGGCCCACCAGGCTGGTACATGAAGGCAGTTGCCTATCCCTCCAGTAAAAGAATGTGGTCTTAGCTGTAAAGCCTATAACCAACGCTGACAAAATAATCTCTCCCCGCCTTATAAAAGTCAGTAGCCTGTTCACTGTGGCATAGGAATGGGATTGACACCACCATTACAGATAACATTACAAAATGAACAGAATTGAGGTGTTAGGGAAATATTTATGTACTGAAATAGCTTGTCACTTTTCATATAATAAGAATTCTCTCCAGGGGTGTAGCTAAGGGAAGGAGAGAATGAGGACACTGACTCTCCAAATAAAAATTCTGCCCCTATATTAAATTTTTCCTTAAGTGCTCAAATTTCTAGAATTGCGGAGAATAAGACATTGAAAACCATTCACACCTAGACTGCTTACATTTGATGTTCATGTTTTCTTGGTAACTTTGCCCCCACCTTCTCTTAGGACCTTTTCGAACTATACCTTAATCATGAGGTGTTCAGGCATCCTTGCGGGATTGCCAATTGTGGATTGGGCCCAGTATGCTGCCTCTTTTTTCTGCAGGCACCTGGTTGTCCTCAGGACAGCACCAGCACTGCACCTTGTGCATGTTCTGCAGCTCTGCATCCTTGGCCACTCCCAGATCCCATCCCGTCCCCATCCCACCACTCCTGATCGGTCTATTTTTTTTTATTTTTTGTCGGCAGCCATACTAACATTAGCACAGTAGATAATGGTAATGTTTTATTGTGTCCACCCCAAAGGAAGTTTAGCAGCAGAACTTTGACTGTCTCCAAAATGGCAATGGGGATGGGCGGTGGTGGGGGTGGCAGGCGTGGGAGTGGGGAAGGAAAGATAATCCTTGTGATAACTCCCAGCCATTTCCTTTTTTTGGAGCTAGGCCATCTGACACCCATGAGCACCTGCTGGCAGGCACTATCATGCTAATGTGCTAACAGTGGTGCTGGCTTTAAAAAAACTTTTGAAATTCAGGCGGACCTGGGGGGCTGGTGTCATCGCAGGGGTCAGTGGTGACATCGTCCCCAGGGTGGCCTTCCTGGCTGATGTCTTCTCCCATGTTTCCGAGTGCAACGAGGGCAGCGGACGGCCTGCTGCTGGAGAGAGAGACAGGCAGGGACTGCCCACACCCCACCCACTCACAGCTCGTTCACAGAAGGACGCTGGATGGAAGCTCAGCATGATCCCAGCTATCATGAGGAAGGGCTGATTGTTTTCAAGTTTTCCCCAAAAATGAAAAAACAGTGAGATTACCACTGCCTGCAGCCAGGATAGCACCCGATTGACAATGATGTCATGCAGTAAGGCAGCTCCTCGAGCAGGAGCAAAGCATGGCTGATGCAGATTTAAGATATCATGCGAAAAAGTACCTTAGATTCTTAACCATGGGTCTTTCCGCACTACACTGTTATAGTGTTATTATTCTGCTGTCAACATCCTATGGAATCCTGGGTTTTGTAGTTTACAGAGGGGCATTTAGAATTCTCAGCCAGAGAGCTCTTTGGTTTCAGTTAAATACAAATCCCAGAATTCCATGTTGAAAGTGGAATAATAGCACTATAACAGTATAGGGCAGAAAGATCCAAAGTGTTAAGGCCCAAATACTAGGAAGTTGGTGACTGAAGGAAAATTACCTGTAGCTGCTCCCTGATTCTTTCTAGGCCAGAGTTCCAGGTACTTCAGCAAACTGCAATCCCAGCATTTCGTAGGATGGAGTCACAACAATTGAAGTGTCATGAAACTACTATAACTGGCTCTCTTCAGCCACCAACTATCCTCCAGCTGTCCACATCAATTGTCACCAAGTTTTCTTCTCTATTGTCCCTTTCACTGATCTCTTCCAAATCTCCTGTCCTGTACCACTCAGTGACATCATGTTTTTGATGAAGTTTGTACCCACTACTCCAATTTGTCAACAACTGTGTAGTCCAAACACAGCTTCTTTTCCTCTCAATCATTTTAAGATTGTCAACTTGAAGCTTCTTTTCCACAGAAACCAAAACCAAAGTGGCCATAATTAGTATCTTATATTCATCAGACAATAGCAAAGCCAAACTTCTGACCTACTTGATTACAGTGTAGCCTGACTTGGAAGTCATCTATAGAATATCCACAAAACATAAACAGGTGTTCTTTCATAAAGTCATATACACTTAGAACTCACAAGGGAGAACTCTGGTGACAGGAAGGGGATGTTTTAGAGAGATGGAGGACACTGCACGCACACGCACACACGTACACGCACACACGTGCCTGGCTTCACAACACACACAGGAATTGAAGCTGCAAACACCTTGCCTTGGCATTTTAGATACATCCAGCCAACACCAAATTCTACTGCAATTACTGGGGTACAAGGACAGCACACTCCACACAGGTAACCAAAGGAGAGTGGAGCATTTATTGTTAATGTCTCTTTCTTGCAATTGTCTCTCATTTCATCACCTTTCCTATATGTGAATACTGTGTCTTTTCTGAACAGGTTTGCTCTGACACTTCCCCTCCAGTAGCAGGGAGTAATGTCCTCTGCATAGGCAAAGCATTGCTTACCAAGTGCATGTAAGCTGCCTGTTGGCAAAGACCAAATACTCCATTGCCCCTGCTGGTGAAACACTTTTGTCTTGCATGATCACAGCCTGAATGCACAGAAGCAAACAAGCAGCCACTATACCAGAGTTTGGAAACAACATGTTACAACTTATATTCTTACCTCTTTTGGCAATGCAATCATATTTGAAGAGTAACATTAAAAATTGGCAATATTGGCTGGTATCCTGTTGAATAGTTACAGATGGCAAGCTAGACTTACACACCCATAACTTCTTGGCATTCCTGTTTACAGTTGTGGCACTATTGCTATAATTTCAAATGCTCTCTTCCAAACCTGCCTTAACATCCAGCAGCTGCACCAAACAGCAAAGGCCTGCTCTACTGGTGATCAGAGCACAGCGGGGTGACATTTCCAGCTCCATCCTGCCAGTGACCTCTGGTGTGGCAATCAGAAGCATATAATCACAACTCCTCATTGCACCACCTCTCTCTGGCAGGACAAGACTGGAAACATCATCCCACTGCACTCTGACTGCCAGCACAACAGATCTCCATTACACAGTGTAGCTGCCGGCTGTCATGGTAGCTTCAGAGGTAGAGTCAGAGGATCATATGTCATTATTTATTCATAACTACATCAGTGATATAGGATCTCGGATATTGGCTCTTTCCGCAGCTTACCTCCGTCTGGTGCAGTCACACGGGGATCATGCGAGCAGCCTTTTCTATAAGGCACTTGTGTCCCCTCTGCTCCGTCTCTGCAGCAGCTGCCTGCCAGCCAGCAGGCAGCATGAGGGCTCCACCTCTTCCTTCTGCAGTGCAGCTTGGTAATTTCCCAGGCTGCATTGGGAGAGGAAGCAAGAGGGCTGCAGCTCTGGAGGCTCCACACAGACAGTAAGTGTGTGTGGGGCCCCAGAGCGGTGCACAATCGTGCATCATTTTTGGCCAAAAGCTGAAAATGATATATTGCGCAATCAGTGCCTGTTGGCCCTGACAGCATTCCGCGATTCCGAGGATGTCATATGAAACGCTTCTCACAATTGCGTGATGCTCTGGAGGCCCTTTCGCATGACAAATGCCGCGCTAAAAGGGCCATTGTTATATGGGCTTTTTAGTGTAAGAATCATAGAATCATAGAGCTGGAAGAGACCACAGGGGCCAATCCAGTCCAACCCCCTGCTATGCAGGAACACATATGAAAGCATTTCCAACAGATGGCCATCCAGCTCTGCTTAAAAACTTCCAAAGAAGGAGACTCCACCACACACCAAGGCAGCAGATTCCATTGCCAAACAGCTCTGACCATCAGGAAGTTCTTACTGAGGTTCAGGTGGAACCTGAAGCCTGCAGCTTGAAACCATTGCTCCTTGTCCTAGGCAATTTCCACACTAGCCTGTTATAGCGTGATGATTCCACTTTCAACATCCTCTGGAATCCTGGGGTTTGCAGTTTCGGGAGGGGCCGGCTGTCGCTTCCCGAAACTGCAAACCCCAGGATTCCAGAGATGTTGAAAGTGGAATCATTGCGCTATAACAGGCTAGTGCAGAAATGGCCCTAGTCTCTGGAACAGTGGAAAACAAGCCCGTTCCCTCCTAAACATGACATCCGTTCAAATATTTAAACATGGCTATCATGTCCCCTCTTAACCTTCTCTTCTGTGGACTAAACATCCCCAGCTCCCTAAGCCGTTCCTCATAGCATGGCTTCCAGACCCTTCACCCTTTTGGTCGCCCTTCCACCTTGTGGAAGCAAAGATTTCTAGCTTTAAAGTTTCTTTTAAACAGCATTTTAAAACACCTTTATTGGAAATTCACAGATTTTGATCCCTTATCAATTGTAAGATCCAGTTGTAAGATCTCTGAAAGTAACACGAACAGGAATAAGTTATTCAACGAGTAATAAAATAACAAAAGCAACAAAACTTTTTAAACAGGGTAATGATTAATAATAATGAACTGCCTTTTCTATAAACAAACAAACAAATATCAAACAACACCCAGCAAGAAAATGAAAAATGAATTACTTTTAAAATTTCTTCTAATACACATGCATTATGGGGCAAATGCGTCAGGAGGTTGTGGTATTTGTTGCTGTAGTTCTTAGGTTTTTCAAAAAAATAAAAAAAATCCAGATATCCAAGTCTATTGTTCTTGATAATTTTCTGGCAATTCCCAGCACCAATTACAACATTTTATTCCCCACATAGAGAGACTTTTAAAAAATGTATTCTGAAAATAATGAGCTATATCAGAACAACAACAACAAACCCTAAACCTTTCTCTTCTCCTCCCTTTTTCTCCAGAACTGTGTTGCTATAATGCCTCAGTGCATGAGTGAAATGACATTTTTGTATTATAATAATTATAAATTCATAGAGAAGAAAATTTGCCCTTCATACTGTAGGTCAACCTCAGCAAGCCATACTCTGTCACAACCTTTGGAAAAGTTCCAGTACAGATTCAAGAAATCACTGCAAAGAGTTTTCATCCCAAGACTAGAACAAGTGGACATGGAGGTGACAAAAACTGGCAAAACCCAGCAAAACCCATCTCACAAGAGTTCAGACTTCTTTAGAACAAATCTGGAAGAGCCCACAGTGTTTCACTGCAACCACAAGAGGGAAGTATATCCATAGCTGCTTCCGTCTCCCCTCCCTTTTGGTGTGGGGCAGTGGAGCCTGGGAACCAGTATTGAGGGTGATATACTCTTTCTGCTGTTGCTTTCTTACAGAAATATTTACTGTACAACTGGGTTTCAAGGATTATGTCTTCTAGGACAGCTGGGAATGATGGCTCCCAGTAGTATGAAAATCCTCAACCATTTCATCTTTGGATGCAAATAAAAATAATTACAGTAGTTTTCTTTCTGCCCTGGGAGAAAATGAGTATTCCTCCACAGCATTCTTCCTGTATTCAAATCTCCCAAAATGTTTCTGTGAAATTATTCTGTTGAGAAAAAAAATGTTTGGGGTTTGCATAAACATCTTGTTTTCTACACAGAATATCTTGCATTGTTCTTTGCAGGTCAGGATTTATTCTGCACAAAATTTGCACGTGCTTTGCACAAGAAACAGCTTTTTTTTCTCCCTGCACAGAAAATGCTGTTTCCTGTGCAAAACAACCATACACAGATTTTGCACAGAATAAGTCCAGATTTGCAAATAGCTGTGGAAGGGTGTGTGGTTGTCAAAGACTTTATCCCAGAAAGAAGAAAAATTGTTAAAATTACTCATTCCTTCTAAAAGAAATGTAGTGAAGATATACATCCCTACTCAAAGAAAAGGAGCAGGAAGTGTGAAGTATTCTAGAGGACAATGGCAATGACCTTTCCTCTTGACACTCTCACTCAGTTGCACTGTTCTGAGGCCTGTCAGGATGCCAACTCATGGAAAGGGTACTGCTTCCAGAATGTATGAGGGTAGGTAGGAAGAGAGAGAGAACAGTTAGGAAGAGGTGTGTCTTAACTAGGGCCATTTCCGCACTAGGCTGTTAGAGTGCTATTATTCCAATTTCAATATCCTATGGGATCCTGGGGCTTGCAGTTTAGGGTAGGGGGGCTTTTGACCCCTCCCTAATCTGCAAGCCCCAGGATTCCATAGGATGTTGAAAGTGGAATAATAAAGCTCTAACAGTCTAGTGTGGAAATGGCCTAGGTGTTGGAATATTATTTATGGAGAAAAAATTGTGGTATCACTTATCCACATTACTTGTTGCTCAGCTCTTCCATCACTTCCTGTTATATCTTTTGAGGAGGAAGAAATTTAGAGTTGATAATACAATAGCATAAATATTGAAAATGACCTGTCAAAATGCTTCTTGAAATATTCCTAAAGGTAACGTGAAAATTACTAGAATCTGGTGCTTGTTACACCAGTGAAGTAGCTTTGCTCTTACTTGTCACTTGGATTTTACAATTTAAGTTTGTTGCGCCCTTGTTACCCCCTTCTGAAAAACCCAAGTGGTTAAAAGTAACAGTGTTGGTAAGTTGTTGCTTCCAACCTCTGATACTAACATATTTATGGTGGAATCTATTAGTTACACTGAAATCACATATTTGTAAATAAAACACAAAGTGAGGGAGCAAGCAGTTCTAGTAACTTGTTTGTGCTCCTTCCTCAAACATCCCTTACAACAAAACAGGGGTGGAAATTTTGTAGCCCTCCTGTTTTTTGGACTGTGATTCCCAGCATTTTGTGCCATTGTGCTGATTAGGGCTTGCAGTTCAACAAAAACACAGCCCCCCCCCCGTATAAAAGATACTTAGTCCTCCAGCGTACCAAAATTATGCTGATATCCAAATGTTTCTACATCTCAAAGGTCAGTTATAGACTCCACCACACACAGACGCTCAACAAACCTGCAATGTTATGAGCACACTTTCGTCTTCCCAGAAAATGTTCTTCTCTCTCTCACTGAACCTTGTTCAATCTGTTTTGACCTCACAGCACTGCCTTCTGTCTCGATTGCCACACTGGTTTCATTTCATTAGAACGGATGAGACAGTTGCTACAGGCTAAGGCAGAAGGAGTAGTAGAAGGAGGGTGCATCTATTGTCGTCAAAGACAAAGACTTTTTTTTGTACTAAAGGAACTACCCACATTTAAAATACCAAATGTGAATATCCACATTCCATTTACCTGCCTGAGTACAAAGCCAGCTTGAGTTGTTATTAATGCAAGCATATGTCCTTTGTTCACATGTGACGTCCTTCTTTAAAACTGCTCTCTGCGCTTCCAGCACTGAATTCATATGCGGTTTCTCTGAACCCAAACTGAAATAGCAAAGGTAGCCAGATGCCTGCTTCCTGAAGCTACAGCAGCATTGAAGAAGAAAGAAAGTGCCCCAAAGAAGTATATTAACTAGCATGAGAATTGGTACAACAACTGTTTAGTCATAGAAACATATTCAGGATGAAAAGAACTTAAGATGAAAGTAATGCAAATGTGGGAAAAACCCAAACTGACAGATTTGTCTATCCAATCCCAACACTTTCAACGTTTAACTTTTAAAAGTTATACTTTCCAATCTCTGTGCAGTAAATTGTGTTCATGCTAAGTTAGGGGTGTTACCTCATTCTTTTTTTCCTGAAGGTCCCCTCATCTTTAACACCCATAGAACCGGCAAGTGAATCATGGTCTATTCTCCTCTGGGAATAGTTGTACTTAAGTGAATTGGCTGCTACAGATGCTGTGGGATTTATTTTCACTCCATTTTTGAAGTGTTTCCCAAGAGAAAAGGTACTGGGGTAGGGAAGGACAGTCCATTTTGAACCCAGAGGAAGCCGCATACTTTTGCTCATCAATCAATAATTTTGGACCTCAGCTGATCATACTACTGATTCCCCATGCTGCTTACTTACAACATGAGCTATTGGCAGCAGCTGCAGGAAGCAGATATTGGAAACGCCCCAAGAATCTACAAAGCATGTCTGCAGGCTGAAAGTAAAAAGTGAAAACAGCCACAGCAGGCAGACTGAGAACAAGAAACATGAAGTAAAGGGGTCTCTATCTGTCCCTAGTTCTATTTCAAAATTAGGGTTGCCAACTAAAAAGAAAAAAGAAAAGTCTGGCCTGTTCTTCTTCCTTTAATAGCAGTTTGAGATGCGGAATGTTATTGATCGATTCATTTGATTTGTACCTCACTTTTTCCCTCCAGGGTAAAATGGCCAAAGGACAACATGCTGTCTCTCCGTTTTATGCACTGAAGGATTTGATGTTGAATTCCTGAGGGTGACATGCTAAGTTAGGTGGTACACAACAGGTTGTGAGTCATAGAGAGGTCTATTCTCCAGCTGAGGAGACTGCCCAGGGAGCTCAGGAAGACTGACTTGGGGGTGGCAGTGATAGCTGTTGCTACTACTCTCTGGCATCTTTGATCTGAAGCAGTTACTTCAGTCTTCCTACTGTTAGATCTTGTCCTGGGAACCTTTGGGAAGCTTAATTCCACCAGAAGCTTGATGGAGAGTTGCCAGAAACACTCAAAAACACTTTGTACTGCCAGTTCAGTAGGCATTATCTTACAGTCAATTTAGCTGTGACATGTACCCTGCTTTATAAAAAGCCTATACAACAAAAAAGACTGGATACTGCCTTTTTTTAAAAAAATTCTTGGTAGCCATTCATAGACCACACATGTCAAACATGCTTTCAAGATGGAACATGTGGTTAGAGATCACCTGTGGTGAGACATTCCATTCTCTGAACTGTTGCCCAAGTCTTTCAAAGATCTGCTTTTCTCTGTTTCCCACAGTTCACAACACAGAGAAGAGTTGAGTTAATAGCATACCTTCAAGCTAAACATTAAAGACAGAAATGCTTTCTATTCTCCCATTGTGTATCCAATTGAACATATTTACGGGGTTCTTGAATGTAGAGAAAGAGCTTAAATTACTGTTGTTTAGCAGCAGCAACAACAAATGGATGCTAGAGGCTAGACAGTGAATTCATCCTGATCCTTGATGCATCATCATCATAATCATCATCATCATCATCATCATCGTCATCATCATCATCGTCATCATCAATGATCAATCATCTAATGCTTGATACGCTATGGAAGAATTTATCTCTATTTTACTTTGCATTCATCTGTAAAATCATAAACTCAAATTATTTCCAACAGATATTTTGATAAATTTGTTGTTGTTGTTAAGTACCTTCAAGCTGTTTCTGATTTATGACAACCCTAAGGTAAACCTATCACAGAAGTTTCTTGGCAAGATTTGTTCAGAGGAGGTTTCGCCATTGCCTTCTTCTGAGACTGAGAGAGTGACTTCCCAAGGTTACCCAGTGGGCCAAGCAGGGATTCAAACTCTGTCCAATTTTCAAACGATTATAGTATGCTGGGTCTCAATAAGCCTAATACGTATAATCAATTCTTTAAGCTCAAAAAGAGAAAATAATAATAATTTTGTTGTTGGTGGTGTTGTTGTTATTCTGCTTCCAGTTTCTTTGTGTTAACCGGGTGTTTGTGTGTGTATGTTGATACATGTTTATGCATACATCGTATGGAGAACTCTTGGAATCAGGCAGTCTAAAACTGTGTAGGTGAACATTTTTTTGTTTTCTTTTATTACAAGATCTGCAGCACAACAGAAGGTTACATCTTCTCCTGCACCTAATTGTTCCAGAGCATAATAAAAACATAAAAATTAAAGGAAAAATCTTAATTCCTTGAGTGTCCTCTCTAATTCTAATAATATTTGTGGGGTTCAACAGAAATATAATGTCCCATACTCCCACATACTCTACTGGTTACATTATCTCATTGCTGCATCATAATTTTGTCCAGTTCATAATTAACTGATAACTAATGACAATTCTTGCAGAATTTAACACATGAATAATCCTTTCCCTACCTTTTGGGCAACCTCATCCTTTATACATTGAAACAAAATAGCAAGTCAAAAGTAAAAATTACAGTCTTCCATTTCAGTAATATATTGGATACCTTAAAATGTGATCATTTCCAGTTTCATTTGTGCCCCAAAAGTGGCCATGAGGGGATGGTTTGCATTGTTTGGCCTATTTAAAGGCAATTTGTACCTGATTTTTTTTAAAATAGGAGGTTAGTAGTTTGGGGGTGTCCTGGGACTCTTGGCATGACAGGCCCTTACTCCTTTCTTCCAGATTGGTATGGTAGTTCTCCGGTCTGAGAAGATGTTCTATCTTTTCCACACAGCTCTGCCTCCCCCCGTCTTATAAC
Organism: Ctenosaura bakeri; assembly: GCA_948474755.1. Lineage (NCBI taxonomy): Eukaryota > Metazoa > Chordata > Lepidosauria > Squamata > Iguanidae > Ctenosaura > Ctenosaura bakeri. Next base: position 166,361 of record CAOLHI010002889.1, read on the forward strand.
CCTACATTTGTGTAAAAGGGGGAGGCCTTTCAATGGTTCTTTAGAACCCCTTAATAGTTCTATGGTAATATGTTTTCTGTGTTGTTTTAAATACTGTATACCACTCAGCCGAGTTGGTATTTATAAAAATGAACTGTAACATTTGCTAAAATAAAATACAGAATAAAGTATTGGCGTTCATATGCAGGTCAAAATGAATACAGCTCTTCAGAGTACTTTTAGACAGTTCCCTTGTATCTTTAAACTCTCATACAAGCACAAGTATCATAAACAACCCTTTGGTTACACTTTCCACAAAGGATCACTGCGCCCAATTTGGGTCACACTTTCTGACCAGATTCCACAATGGTTTAATTACTGTTCTGCTTTTCGCTAGCCCTCCACTGAGAATTAAACCCTTCCCACACAGTTGCCCTCCCTGGCTGACTGAGGGACTTTACTCCACAGCTCTCTCTGGCCCTTTTCGCACGGGCCTTTGCTCGCGCGACAGCCCCGTGAGCCTCGCGGGAGTGGGAGCGTCGCTCCGCACGACGCACTCCCACTTCCGCCCGGCTCACGGGGCTGAAGTGGCGCGAGCGCGGGTTTTTTGATTTTCGCGTCCAAGCGAAAATCACCCCGCTCTCACGCAACGCTCCCGGCGCCCACCCGCACTTACCTTTCGTGCGGAGCCTCCGGGAGCCGGCCGGGTCGCGCTTCCTTCCCTCCGCCCCTGCGGAAGGAAGGAGCGGGGTGGGGAGGTAGCGCGACGGACGCGATGCCCGCTTCGCGCGCGTGTGCGGGGGACGCGGCAACGCCCGCTTCGCGCGCGCGCGGGGGAGGAATCCGGTGCGCGCGGGGGAGGAATCCGGCGCACGCGGGGGAGGAATCCAGCGCGATGCCGCCCACTTCGCGCGCACGCGCGGGGTAGGAATCCGGTGCGAGGTCTCCCGCTTTGCACGGGGGAGGGCGGCTTGCGCGGCAAGCCTCCTTTGGTGCCGCTTCCCCGCTGGTTCCTTCGCCTGCAGAAGGAAGGAGGGGGAAGCGGCAGCCTCCCGGACGAGCCTTCTTGCGCTTGCCGGCCTCCCCCGCTTGCACTAGAAGCCTCAGTGTGGAAAGGGCCTCTGTCTAAAAAATCTCACTGACCAAGCAAATGACAATCAGTGTTTGCTTTTATCTATCTTTTCCTCTCAGCCACCAGCCCCTCCGCACACTACTGGGCTGGGTTTCACTCCTTAAGAGCTATTCTGGTTGCCTGGCTACCTGTTTCTAGGCAGCTTTAGCACTCTGGATAGCTACGTCCCCAGAACTCCATCACACTTGGGTACAAAAAGAAATTGTGGGTGAGCTATACCCCACATGCCGCATTTTTCTATTAGGGTAGCAACTGGTTAACATCATATTATTCTGGTTATAGTACTTTTTTTTAAGACCGAGAAAGACTTTATCTAAAAGGATTGATTTATTAACACAGAAATCCCACCTGCAATCTCACAGAGCTCTTAGTGGAAGCCTGTGAGAAACCCATTGCTGTCTAGAGCTCATGCTGGTAGAAAAGAATTCAGGGGAGAATAGCATTTCTCCTCCTTCTCTCCCCCCGGTTTCTTTCTTTTAAGCCAATTTAAATCAATTCCCATTTCAACCAATGGTAGGGAATTAATTCCCTCCAGGTGTAACTTCTATAGACTTTCTGAGTTCCCCAGTCACCCTTTTCTCTCTGAGAGACAGAGCTGGGTGTGCCACTTGGACTGGCTTTAGCTCCTAAACAGTGATGCTATCCTCAAGTATGTTGCCAACATTGAATTAAGATTCTGCTGTTGGGTCAGCTAGCTTCTATATGCTAACATACAATTACTATAATAGTTAAATAAAAATGCAATGAATCTCACTGCAGTAGGGAAGTCTGTAACCAGGAGTCCTCTGTGTCTGTTCAATCTGCTCTCCAGGATTTCACCACCAGTGAAATTTACTTGCCCAATCTAAGTCCAGTTTAAAGAACAGGGGGTTTCCCTTAAACCCCCTGTTGCTTTCCCTTAAACCCCCTGTTCTCTAAACTGGACTTAGATTGGGCAAGTAAATTTCCAACAGAGCAGGGGCAGGTTACTTGTCACTTGTTAGGGAACTTTGTGGTGTCATACTTCTTTAAGCAGACATTCAGGCCATTTCTGCACTACATGTTATAGTGCTATTATTCTGCTTTCAATATCCTGTGGAATTCTAGGGTTTATAGTTTAGGAAGGAGCATTTAGAATTCTCAGCCAGAGAGCTCTTTGGTCTCAGTAAACTACAAAGCCCAGAATTCCACAGGAGGTTGAAAGTGGAATAATCACAGTATAACAGTGTAGTGCAGAAATGGCCCCAGTGACAAGTCTTGATTGGCCTTTGTGTAATATATGAAATATACCTAGCATGTAAAGCCAGGGGAAAGGATTAAATTTCTACTCTGGCTAAATATTTGGAATTTTTAAAATGCCAAGCAGAGCAAGTCTTGCTAATTCCCAAGTAGAAGAACTGGCAGGGCATTCTTGGATGGTTTTGACTATTACAGGCATCATTTGGAAACAACACAGAACACTTGTACTTTTATCGCACTTGTACTTTAGGACTTTTTGCAATATTTTTTAAAAAAACTCTTAAGACAGAGTCGAGTTGTTCCCAAGAATCACTGAAATGAGCCATTCCTTGTAATTTGCATGTCCTCAACTGACATAAATGGGCCAATAAAACCAAAGAATGAAAGACTGCACATAGTTGTAAAGTTGATTTGAATACACAATATGCTTTCTCCCAAAATGAGTAAGGAAAAAAAATCATTACATGACGATCCCTTTGTTTCAACCAACTTGCAATTTCAGAAGAGTGCTTCTCCCCGGGACAACAGCAGAATAAAATTATCCCTCCATGTCTGCACGAATTCCTGTTATTATCAATTGATTACAACCTTTTGTGTGCATTTTAAAAAATCTATTGGTTGAGTTCAAAGATGCATTTGAAATTACATATAGTTTGGCCCTTAGTTTATAAATAAACAAGAAAAAAGAACTGCTTTTGGTATGATGCACATGTGCACACACACACAAACACACACACACACACTATGATCTAGCCAACAGTTTCCTTGTGAATGTTTGTGTTGCATTCATTTGGGTTGGCAGAGGTATTCTATAAAAGGAAAAGTATGTCTTTCAGTTTGGAGTTGGTAAAAAAAAAATGGTTTCAACCATTCCTGTTGAATAAAAAAAGCAAGACAAGTTCAGCCAAGGAAATAACAAGTGACTACAAACATAGAGTAATTATTACACTAAATCCCCTGTCATGTTTAGTGTGGATTCTACCTCTCCAATCCCACACCAACAGACTTAAGTTCTGGTTCTTGGGCCCAGTAATTTCTCACGTCATCACAGTACAGGCAAACCAGCTCCCATGAGGATAGAACTCCTGAAAATAGCACTGAAGTTCATCTGTTTTCATTCATCTGACTGAGAACAAATGACAACTGCTTCAGGGAAACAATGGTGCAGAACTGAGGAAAACAATCAGTTTTGCTAGATCCATTCTGCATTCAGGTGGAAACCTAACAGAATTCTGTCTTCTTCTGTAGTACTAAGGCAGCCACACAATTTCATTGAATTATTTTCATATGTCCTCCCCTTTGAATGTTCTGATTGCCAGTAGATGAGCTGTCAAGCAGTGTTGGAGAGACATCCTTCACCTAAATACTACTATAATTCCCAGATTCTTTCTAGGCCAGCTGATGTCAAGGCCAAGTTGCTCAGAATCTTAGCAAATGGTCTAAATCTCAAAAAGAAGGTGGATTGGGCCTATCAAATCTAAAATGGTATTAGAATGCAAATCAATTGAGATATATTATTGATGGAGTTCTAGGAAAGGGGGATTTAGATTGGTTAGAGATGGGAACAATAGAAATTAAGAAGAGATTACAGAATTTTTTTTTTTGGAATCTTGTCAAGAGAGAAATAGAAAAACATAGAAAACCCCTTTTTGAAAAATATATTAGCAATTTGAAAGCAAAATAGGGAAAAATTAATGCTGGCTATTTCACCATTAACTCCTGTAGTTATGGCAAGATTTCCAATGAATTTGACAGGTGAAGTAGAGAAGGAAGTAAAGAGGCAGGGAATAAATAAGTTAAAAAATTGGATGAATATAATGACAAATTAAGACGAAATAAAAGAGAGATTACAGGGTACTAAGATATCATGGTTTAATTATATACAACTAGAGCAGTGGACAAGGAATTGGAAAAGGAATAATAAAGGTTTTAGGGAATATACTAAATTTGAGGGTACCACAAGTGAAATATACAAAATGTTGGCAAAATTTGAAGATGAAGATGAATATCTTGGAAAAATATGAGGGGAAGAATTAGCACAAAAATAGATATTCAGGACTGGGGAAAAATTTGGAATCAGCATCCTTTAAAAAACTTGCCTGTGAGGATAAAAGAGAACTATTATAAATTGGTTTGGAGATGGTACCTAACACTAATAAAGTTAAATTATATAGATAAGAATTACTCAAGGTTGTGTTGCAGGGGTTATCAAGAGATTGGTACATATATTCATATGTGGTGGAATTGTGAAGGTGTACAGAAATTTTGGCAAAGGGTGTTTAAAAAGATAAAAGAGATAACAGAAATTGATTTACAAATATGTCCAGGTATAGCATTAGGATTTAATTACAAATTTATTAACTGCAGCAAGGTTAATTATATCAAGAAAATGGAAAATTCATGGAGATTTTCAAATAGAGGATTAGCATAAAGAAGTGTGGAAAATTGCAATCAATGATAAGTTAGCATGTGGAATTAAGGCAAAAAAAAAAAGAATAATGAAAGGGAATGATTTTGAAGCAATATGGAAGATATTTGTGGGAAAGGTTTTAAGAAAAGAGGAAAGCGTCATACCTCCAGAAGAAGAATTACAATTTTGGAACATGGAGTAAGTTGAAACATAATTGGCTTTGGGGGGGTGTTATTTTTAAGAATAATTTGATATGTTTAGTAATAAGATCATATTTAGTAATAGTAATAGATTAAATGTAATTGAAAAGTACAGAGTTAATGAAATGATGATGATGATGATGATCAGATCTAGATATAGGTAATAAAAGTAGATAAGCAGTGTGATATAGAATATGCTGAAGAATTATATGATTGTAATGGAATTGGAGAGAAAACAATGTAAACTTGTCCTTGTTGAAATTCCTTATGTTATGTGTATCACATGGTGTTTTTCTTTTTCCCAGTTCTGTTCTTTTCTTTATAATCAGTAAAAAAAAGAACCTTAGCAAACATCAGGGACCCTTTCATGCTCCACTATTATAATGCTATATTCCACTTTCATTGCCATAGCAACATCCTATGGAATCCTGGGGTTTGTAGTTTGGGAGGCACTAGAGTTCTCTGGCTGAAAATTCTAAATGTCCTCTCTTATCTGCAAACCCCAGGATTCTGTAGGATGAAGCCATGGCAGATAAAATGGCATAATAGTGCTATAACTAGAGAGTGTGAAACGGCCCCAGGTGGAAGAATCATAGAATTGGACAAGACCACGAGGACCATCCAGCCCAACCCCCTGCCATGCAGGAAAGTAATCCCTTCCTTTGTTCAAGGAATGAAAATATACATGTAGAAGTCCAATCCTGAATAAAAAAAAATTAGATATATTTTTAATCCCTTTTACCCAGCGTAAACCAGATTATGAGTAGAAAGTAAGGATTTATTGGTAAATCATTACCTCATTTGCTGTAGATCATTGGATGAGTTTAACTACCAACTACTGGCCTAGCAATGTTGGAAATTACTTGCCATTGTCCTCACCCTGGCATAAATTTGTGTGATAAAGATATCCAAAATATTTAAAGTAGAAATCTATATATATGATGGAATTTAAAGGGAATTTATGATGAAATTCATACAGTACATTCACATGTTAATCATCAGTGAAATAATTCTGATCTTACTGTGGAATTTGGTATGTAGAAACATCACAATCCCAGGAGCAACATCAGGAGGTGGGACAGGAGCCAAAATCCTGGAGGCCCAGACAAAAAGCAAATACTACACTACAAAATATATTGGTGTTTCCACAGTCCAGAGAACAGCTATAATGCCGGTTGCTGAATTTAGGGAGGGAGATCAATCAAGCATCTTGTCCTGGGCTGGATCTCAGTGGGCCTGCCCATTGATTAACGTATTCGGATGTCTCAGAGGCTCCGGCATCACAGGCAATTTAAAGCCAGACAACTTGATGGTAAAGAAAATGGGAAGGCACATGGATTCCTAAGGTGAGTGCCTTTAATTAAAACATAATATGTAAGCATTAACTGCCAGCCATGTTGTGTTACCAGCTGAATGATAGGTTGTTTGTACCAATTCACTAAAGAGCATTTTTGCCATTTTTAATAACCACAAGCTACTACCACTTACTACTGTTAACAGAAAGGTCCAGTAAACATTGGACTGTTATCTTTCTGAATTTCACACCCTGTAGTAGTTGTTTCTGCTCCCACATCCAGTCATTCGCTAAATACAATATGCTTTCATCCATTCTTCCTTGAACTGTGGTTAACTGTTGTTAACTGCTTTGTTAACTGCTAGTATCTACTTTCCTTCTGTCACACATTTTTAAAAATGTTTTAGGGCCAAAGTGCTTTTCTACTTTAGCATTTTAACTGTAAAAGAAAGACTTGAGAAGAAGAAATGTTCAATATGGTAATTAGAAATGTTACCATAGTGCTTACTCATTTCTCTGAAGAATCAAGACCACCACAAACAAGGAGGTTGCTCTTTGTATGACCTTATGCCCAACAATATTTCCTTTTGGAAGAGTTTTGGGCTGATTTTACTTCATGCTGATGCTCTTACTCTTCATTAATACTTGGAGTCAGAAAAAGACTTGTTTGCAAAATAGACTGGCTTTAGCATGTTTTTCTAGTGATTTTACTTTGCTTCAGTTGCCGAAGTAATCAGGAGCAATTTGCACTGGAGGCACTTATTGAACTACCCTAATTTGACATCTTTCTCCTTCCTTGTGCTACAATCCTCCATTGAGCAATAAAAATGCATGTGATAGCTTTGGTGTTCCATTTTGGTAACAAGTTGCCATCATAAGTAAGGTTGCTACTGTTGTTGTTGTATGCTTTCAGGTTCTTTGACCTATGGCAATGCTAAGGTGAACCTACCACAGTGTTTTCTTGGCAAGATTTGTTCAGAGGGGCTTTGCACTTGCCTTCTTCTGAGGTAGAGAGAGTGTAACTTGCCCCAGGTCACCCACTGGATTTCCACTGCTGACTGAGGAGCTGAACCATTGCCTCCCACGTTATAGCCCAACACTCAAATCACTATGGGCCTTTCCGCACCTTACCTTTTTTCTGCACTGGGGTGCGGGGATCATGCGAGCAGCCTCCAGCAAGAGGCTCTTGTGTCCCCACTACTTCAGCTCCACATGAGCTTCCTGCTCCTGAGCAGATAGCATGAGAACCCTGCCTCTTCCTTTCGCAATGCAGCCTGGGAGTTTCCCAGGCTGCACTGGAGCAGGTAGCATGACCACCGCAGCTCTGGAGGCTCCGCACGCACAGCAAGTGCATGTGGGGCCCTGGAGGAGCAATGCGCAATAGCGCACCATTTTCGGCTGAAAGCCAAAAATGAAAAAGTGTGCAAGCAGTGCCTGCCCTACCCTGGAGTGTCGTGCAATTGTGAGTGTGTTGTGTGGATCGCTCCTCACAATCGCGTGACACTTCAGGCGCTAAAAAGGCCTGTGCCATGCTGGCTCAAGGTTGCCATACAGGGGTTTATAGCCAAGAATAACTCCCTCAAGGCACATTTGAAAAGTAAAAAGCAAAATAATTTCCAGTGCTGCAGTTTTCCCTACAATAGTTCTCACTGTCAGCAAAACTAGTGACATAAGAGTCTGGATATCTGCATTTTATTTATCCTTTTTTTAAACATTTTTGGCTAAATGCTTTGTGCAGCTTGACCTAGGCATGAAGTAGAAAATTGTCTGAGTCTTGGCATTAGTACTTGAGATGAAGAAGGAGAAGGAAGGAGAAGACGGAAGAAAGGAAAATAGCAATTCGGAAAGCTGAACGTACAAGGTCAGTGTGGTCAATGGCCAGTGTGATGAACGGGTGTCCTATAAGCTCATTGGGCACTTTAAACTTAGGCATAATGAAAAGGATGTGGCCTGGGGTACTTTTCTCAGCAAAGCACAGTGTGTACTGAAAACCCCTCTGAATTTACGATGAGTGAATGAAAGGGAAACTGTTCCCAGCCAAGACAATGAGCTTCACACAAATTCAAAGAAGGCTGACCCTAAGACCACCCCTGAAATGCTTCCATTCCTGTCTTCCAAACCCAGCCAAGAACTAGCCACTGCCAAAGGCCCTGAAGATAATAATGCTTTTGTTTGGGTTCTACTTGGCATGAGTTCCAATATCTCCAACTTGTGAAACTGGATGGTGTCTATTATATTCATCACTCCAGGCTGGTGTTGGACTTACTTGTTCATCAGTGGAGACCAACATCAGGAACCAGCAGCTAATATGATTGATTTGACTTTGTACAGTTAACTTCATAAGCAGTTCGTTATCATGATAATATAGGTGAATACCTCTTTTGCTCTAGAACAAGTTCTCCAATGTTGTTTAAGCTTCCTCATTTTAACTATTAGTACAAATATACTTTAAGTCCCATGGACTCAGATAAAAAACTTGCAGTGGTGCCTTCCACACAACACCATTATAGCACTTTGATACCACTTTAATGGTCATGGCTCCATCATGTATTTTTATCTTCATCATGCATGGTGAAAGCTCTAGAGGTTCACCAAACTTCAAATCTCAACATTCTGTAGGATACAGCCAAAGGAATTAAAATGGGATCAATCTGCTATAATTGTGTCAGTGCAGTGTGATTTCTGGGGTATTATTTGAGTGATATGTAGGGGGAAAATATATTTTATAGTATGGGTGTAAAATGCCCATTTTGGAAAGACTGCTTTGTGTGTACAGAATAAAATACATTCTTTCCTAAACACCTAAGCCAGATGGAATAACAGTAAAACAAGGTCAGATCAGGTCAAATAAAATAAAATGCATTTCCTGAGACCAAGAGAACTAGAAAGCACCCCTCACCCCTTTCTTTAACATCCTGTGAGGGGGCCAGTCCACTGCCAACTACAATGGTTTACCAAAAAAGGTGCCTTTTTATTTTTTTAGTCTCTATATAAAAACAAAGAAAGAAAGAAAGAAACAACAAAAATCACAATACAATAGTCACAAAGTCTGAAAGATCTGTTGGAACTTTTTTTGTTTCAGCCATTTATTTATTTATTTAGACAAGGGGAAAAATCTGTAAGTGGCATGTGGCTGAAATCTGGGGGGCTTATTTACAACTAAGCAGGTGACAATGTTGTAGATACTTATGCTGTTTTGTACAGATTCTACAACAATACATGACATGCCCCTGCCGGAAAGAATGGACAGCTGTAGTCTAGAAGAGTAACTTTCCAAGTACTGACTTGAAGTTCTTCCATCCTTAATTCTTAATGCTCTACGTGTCTTTTGCCAAGATTACATCTCATGAAGGGAATCCCATATCTGTCTGTATTTAACGTTTAAAAAAACAAACAAACATGAAGATAGATAGCCTAGGCAGCAAATCGATTCAACAGCTCCTTGCTTTGAAGTATATATTCCACATGGAGGAAAAATCTGGAAATATTTGTTTTTGTTCATGAATGACGCGCATAGCTCTGTTCTCCTCAGATCAAGGGAGACTGGTGAAATTAGTGAGTAGTGAAACTGACAGCAAAGGCTGTATGAGGAGTTTGCTTTATAACGAAGGATTTTGTTTTCTTGCTAAGAGAGCTCATTTGGGCATTAAACCAAAGGAAGCCAATTCATTCTCTGTTACAGGAAATTGTTCTAGGGAAAATACTAAGGCCCTTTTTGCACCTTACCTTTTTCTGGCACTGGGGTGTAGGGATCACACGAGCAGCCTCCGGCGAGAGGCTCTTGTGTTGCTGTTGCTTCAGCTCCACACGAGCTGCCTGCTCACGCAAGATCCCCGCCTCTTCCTTCTGCTGTGCAGCAAGCGCGACCGGTGCAGCTCTGGAGGCTCCACACGCCAGGTAAGTGTGCGCGGGGCCCGGGAGCAATGCGTGATCGCACACCATTTTTGGCTTCCAGCCAAAAATGAAAAGGTGCATGATTGGCGCCTACTGGCCCCTGGAGCATCATACAATTGTGAGTGTGTCGTGCAGATTGCTCCTCACAATCGTGCAACACTCCAGGCGCCCTTTCGCATGGCAAATACCATGCGGAAAGGGCCTAAGAAAAGTTCTATAAGAATACCTGTCTGCATGCGTCCTTCTGTGGCATTATGATACTCCTTTAAGTTTGTGTGGAACAAGTACAAATAACAATTATGTGCTAAAATGGCTTTGTGGGTATCACCTCGTGAAGCTCTCTTTTAAAGAGAAATAATGGTTATGGCAAAATGGTTGACATATAAAGATTTAATTAAAGTTGATGGGGAACAAATTCAGTTGAAAACAAATGAGGAGTTGACAAGGGGTTTTGATATAAGATGGTTTGCATATAGACAGCTATCTGAAAGGTTTAAAATGGATAAAAAACTGTATGGTATAAAAAGCTAGATTTTGATAATCAATTTTATAGTGAAGATAAGCAGTAGGTAAAATGTACAAAATGCTGGTGAAAATAGAAACAGAGGAGGAACAAGTAAAGGACTGATTAAATGGGCTCAAAATGTGGGCCGTCTGATCTATTTGGATCAATGGGAGAAGATGTGGTCAAAATGATTGAAATTTAAGTTATGATTTGAAAGAAACTTTTTACAAGACAATGTATGGGTGGTATCTTACTCCTGAAAAATTTTCTAAGATCTGTAAAGGTTCCACAAGTAAATGTTGGAAATATAATCATGTAGAAGAAACATTTTATCATATGTGGTGGACTTGTGAGAAAGCAAAGAAATTTTGGGTGTTGATACATCAATTGATGGAGAAGATTCTGAAGACCAAACTGCAATTAAAGCCAGACTTGTTCGTGCTGGAACTGATAGATAATCGTATAGATAAGAACTGTGTAAGAGTTATACAATATATGATTGTGGCTGCAAGATTACTATATGCTCAGAAGTGGAAGGATTTCATAATTCCCCCTCAAGAAGACTGGTTGATTAAATTGTTGGACATGGCAGAGATACATAAGCTAGCAACTTTATTGAGATATGCCTTGCTGACTGAGGCCGGCAGTGGCTCTGCTGGGAGGGGAGCACAATGGAAGCACTCCCCTCTGCACTGGCTGGCTCCCTGCGGAAGGGAGCATGATGACCACGCTTCTTCTTTCTGCAGCGCAGCTAGATACTTTCCCAGACTGTGCTGGGGCAGGAAGTGCAGCCACTGTGCTTCTGTGGCTTCCGCAGGACAGGTAAGTGGGGATGGTGGTGCAATCGCATATCATTGATGGGGAAAACCCATCAATGATTTAATCTGTGATCGTGCTATTTGGAGACAGGAGAAGGATGGGAACATGGCAACGTCATGCAGAAGCATAATCATGATCCCATCCTTCTCCCGTCTCCATTGCAGGGTGGGAGGGTGCTGCAGAAAGGGGCTGAGTTTAAGATACAGTGGCAGGTGGTTATATTACAATGAAAGACAATTGAAGTGAAATAAGCAGTAAGAAGCTTTGATTAATTGATTAACTGATGAGTTCACAATGGTTTATTACCTTTGTTGTAGAACATTATTAGAATTAAAACATTAATTAATAGATATGTGAGTGTGTTAGGTTTTATTTTATTAGCAGTAAATAGTCTTTTCTAATCTGTACATAGATAGATAGGGAACATAAAGGACGTACACGTAGAAAAGGATAGTAACCATTTTATGGGGGAGTGGGAAGTCAGATATGTAGTCCCCCCTTTATGTTTGTTAAATGTTAATTGTTTAGTTAGGTGTTTTTTTAGCTGATTTGTCTATTAGATTTGTTAGTTTAGCTTAGTTTAGTTTAGTTGTGTTTGTTGGTTGATTTATGTGTGTTTATTTTTTCCTATATTGTTTCAATTTTGTAAAAATGCAATAATGATGATGATGATGATGATGATGATGATGATATTGCTATAAGTTTGGGTTCTCTGCAGTTGAAATGAATTGAAATCCTGTTGAGAACGAGTATCATAGATTGTGCCTCTGCACTACATTTGAGAAATGGTAGCTATTTTGCAAAATTTGTTAGTGATTGGTATCCACACTTGATTAATTAGGGCCTTTGTCTTTGTCCAAGAGATTTATTATATGCTGGGTAGTGCCTGAAAATATTATTCAATACTTGGTTTTTTATTAATTGACCAAAACTAACAATATTTTTGGTTGGTTGGTTGGTTTTATATATAAAAAAGCTATTGCTGTTTTCAAATTGTGTTGAAATGAGATTTTTTTTAAAGAAAATGAAATTACTCATATACAGTAAATGCAACAAATAAATAGTCATATTAACCCAGGCAAAGCCGGCCCCTCCCTAAACTGCAAACCCCAGGATTCCATAGGATGCTGAAAGTGGAATAATAGCGCTATAACAGTCTAGTGCGAAAATGGCCTAAGTCCACGTGAAAGCAAAAAGAGTTATGGTAATCATAGCTAACATATACAACCAGTATGCAAAGGGATCTTGTAGTACCTTATGACAATATGATTGGTTTCACTAAAACTTAAAAAGCACAATTTCCTATGTTTCTTTAGTGAAACCCACTGTGTTCAATGGAGCTTACTGCTAGGAGAATGTGCACAGGACTGTAGCCTTAGGTTATTATCCTATTATTTTCCAGAACCATTTCTGCATGAACATACCAAGGACTACACGACTCATCATTGGAACTGTTGCTAGACTCAGATTTTCTTCCATCCTGATAATGCTCTAATCACTAGCATGGTTACTTGAAAGTCAATAATATTCAAATAAATGAGATTTTATTCAAGTTATGTGTAGTTAGGAGCACAGGAAAATACTTTTGCTTGTTTGTTCACACCATAGAACCCTCCAATCCATCTACATGTCTTTTTGCCTCCTTTCTCAGAAGGTAAGATTCTGGAACTGTATCAGCAAACATGCACACATATGCAAACATAGACTGTAACGGGAGTTCTTGGGATGAATTTCCTTTCCAGGTATACCCCCCAGTTCCAAACCTGGTGAACCTGTCACTGTCAGCTTGCCCACCCATCCTCCTGTAAAAATCCCTCCTTGGATCTGGAGTCCTGGGCTCTCAGGTGACCTCTATTGAGACTATTGAGTGTGTTAGCTTTGTGTTCTTAGGTGTGAGTCACTTTTGGTTCTGAGGTAATAATGCTGTCCACAGTCAGCTGTACAATATAACAAATGGGCTAACTTTATTTAATAGCACGTAGAATAACTTCTGTCTTAAGTTCCAGATCTTAGTTCCATACCATTAACATTATTATGGTTGAATTTTGTCAGACCTATTTCTTAAACCGCTCAGGCACACAATATTCTATAACTCCCCTCAGGCACACAACTGACTCCTCCATTTTTTTTTTTTAATTTTTATTAATTATATAACTAAATCACAAATACAAAACAAGAAAAAAAATAAAACACCATGTGATATACATAATAGTGAATTAAAAAAATTTTTTTCTTTTTTTTTCTCTCTTCTCTTAAGCAATACTAACTTACATTGTTATTTTGCACCTTTACCCTTAAATTTATAAATCTGTTCAACTGTTATAATTTCACATTTAATTCAATATTTTTCACATCCCCTTTAATCTATTTCTATTGTTAATTCTTTTAACTTTTTTTTTAAAAAAAAATTGACATCACTTATCCAATTAAATCTATAAATCACAAGTTTAACACACACACCTACTAAGAATTACAAAATATACAACATAAAAGAAAAACAAAACTAAAACTAAAAAATACCCACCCCCCAGAGCCAACTTTTTATTTAATCCACTTTCCAAAATTGCCATTCTTCTTTTGACAGGGTAGTATTACTATCTCTTTTCAGAACTTTATCCAAAAATATTTTCCAAATTTCTTCAAAATCATTCCCTTTAACCAAACCTTTCATAAACCTAATTCTACATGTTAGTTTATCATTAATTGCAATTTTCCACACTTCGTTATACCATTCCTCTATTTGAAATTTTTCATTTGCTTTCCATTTTTTTGCTATTATTAATCTCGCTGCAGTTAACAAATTTGTTATTAATTCTTTCTTTACTTGAGTACACTCAACCTTATCATATATAGACAACAATGCAATATTTGGACATACTGGTATATCTGCTCCTATAATCTCTTTTATCTCTTTAAAAACCTTTTGCCAAAACTCCATTATCTTATTGCAATTCCACCACATATGCATATATGTACCAATTTCTTGACATCCTCTCCAACATAATCTTGAATATTTCTCATCTATTTGATTTAATTTCACTGGAGTCAAGTACCATTTCCACACTAATTTATAATAATTCTCTTTTATTCTTATTGATAATTTTTTTAAATGACGTTGTTTCCAAATTTTTCTCCATTCTTGTATATCTATATTTTGTACTGTCTCTTCCTCCCACATTTTTCTAAGAAAATCCTCTTCTTGTTCTTTTGCTAATATTTTATATATTTCACTTGTAATACCTTTTAGTATTTCATTTTCTTGCATATTTTCTCTTTGAATAATAATTTGTTCAAATTTAGTATATTCTTTAAAATCCTTAACATATCTTTTCATACTCTTTGTCCATTGCTCTAATTGTATATAATTTAACCAGGATATTTTAGTTTCCTGCAGTCTCTCTTTCATTCTATCTTTATTTATCATTATTTTCATCCAATCTTTTAATCTATAAATTTTTTGTTTTTTTATTTCTTTCTCTATTATTTCTCTTAAATTTATTGGAAATTTTTCCATCATCACTATCGGAGTTAATATTGATATATTCGGTAATAATTTTCTTTTATTTTTTTTCCATATTTCTATTATATTTTTTATAAAAGGATTTTCTATCTTCTCCATTTCTTTCTTTGAAAAATTCCTAAAAAATATATTTTCTAATTTTGTCTCAATATTCATATCTTCTATCTCTAACCAATCTAAATCACCCTTTCCTGAAACCCCCTCTATGATATATCTCAATTGATTTGCATAATAATACCATTTTAAATTTGGAAGTCCCAGGGCACCTTCTTTTTGACTTTTATACCAATATTTCTTGTTAATCCTCGATTTTTTATTTCCATTACAAAAATTATTTAATATCTTTTGCCACTCCCTTAATTCTTCCTCTGATATTTTTATTGGTAACATTCTAAACAAAAAGTTAATTTTAGGTAAAATTTTTATTTTTATTCTACCAAACCACGATAGCTTTATATTTTTGTAGTCCTCTAGTTTCCTTTTTGTTTCTAATCTTAATTTCTTGAAATTTTTTTCCTGTAATTCTTGTAAATTTTTTGTAATCTCTATTCCTAAATATTTAATTGATTCTTTTATTTTAAGTAATCCTCTTTTACTACTTATAAATTTTTGTATTTCTTCTTTAGTATAATTAAACAACATTATTTCTGATTTGGCCCAATTTATTTCTAATCCCGTCTTCTCCCCAAACTCTATTAAATGTTTATCTATCCTATCTATCTTTTCAATTGGATCCTTAATTGTCAACAATGTGTCATCTGCAAATAAGCTTATTTTATTTTTTTCCTTAACTCCAATTCCTTCCAAATTCTCATCATTTCTTATCACATTCGCTAACATTTCTATAACTATTGCAAATAAAACTGGAGATAATGGACATCCTTGTCTCGTTCCTCTTGTTATTTGAATCTGTTCTGTAAATCCATCATTTACCATCACTACAGATGTATTATGTGAATACAATTGATTTATTAACCCTTTAAATCTCTCTCCTAATCCTATTTTATTTAAAATTGTTTTTAATGCCGGCCATTCCACACAATCAAAGGCTTTAAATATATCTAGGGCTAAAATTCCAGCTTTTTGTTTATCTCTGTCCATTATATTTATTTTATTTATCGTTTTCCCTATTAAATTTGCCATCTGTCTTCCTTGAATAAAACCACATTGATCTTTATGTATATACTTATAAATAAATTTATTTAACCTCTTTGCCATTATTGCTGTCAAGATTTTTGCATCTTGATTTATTAAAGATATTGGTCTATAAGAACCTGGATCCATAGGATCCTTATTTGGTTTTAAAATTAATATTATTAGTGACTGCTTCCATGATAATGGAATTTTTCACCCCTCAATATACTATTATATAACACTTTTAGTTTAGGAATTAAACCTTTTTTAAATGTTTTATAATATTCTGGACCTAGTCCATCCAATCCTGGTGATTTTCCTCCTTTTAAATTATTTATTACTTCTTCTATTTCCTCTTCTGATATCATTTCTTCCATCAATCCTTTATCTTGTTCTGTTAGTCTTACTTTCCAATTTTTATTAATATACTCCTCTATGTTCTCTAAAGATTTATCTTCTGCTGAATACAATTCTGAAAAAATTCCTCAAATATTTTTAATTTCTCTTTCATCAACCTTTTTTCTTTACCAAATTTATCTTTAACTACGCCAATCATATTTCTCGTTTTTTTTGATTGTACTGATTTAGCCAGCATTTTAGAATTTTTATTACTATATTCAAAGTATTCCCTTTCCAAGTATATTAGATTTTTCTGAACTTCGTCCATTTCTATCTTTTCTAATTCATCTCTTTTTGCTTGTAATATTATTAATTTCTGTTTAGTTCTATCTATTATATAATCATTCTCTAGTTCCTTTATTTCTTTTTCTAATTTTAATTTTTTTTCTCCTAATTGTCTCTTTAATTTGCTTGATTCTTTAATGCATAATCCTCTTACCACTGCCTTCATTGTATCCCACAAACTGACTCCTCCAATAGTCAGTTTCAAATTCCCAGTCTCAACTGTTTTATCTTCAACTGCCTCTCTTAAACTATCTGTTCTTTTTTCCAGAAGAAAAAACAAACAAAACCCTCTTCCTTCTCTCTGTGTCCTCTCCCAGAATGTACTGTAGTTCCATTTGAAAAATAGTGATTATTTTTTAAAATGTGTATATGTACCTTTAAATTACAATACATTCCTCTTTTTTTTTGCACACTTTGTCCCTCCTTTGTCTCCCCTTTTTTGGTGATATGTTAGTGGCCATCATGCCAACGTGGTTTCAATTATTCTGTATTTTTCTGTGGCTTTAAACTAATTCAGAAACCAATTCTATTATAAAGAGCAACATGGACACACACATACACAAAATCAGGAAGGTACCCATTTGGAGCAATGAATATATACCCAAGAATACTACTTTGCAGGGGGAAAAAATCATGGTTTTTTTAAAGAAAAGTTAAATGCTGCTTTTCACAGTTCATCCAATCTTCTTATCTCTTATTAAGGTTTCCCAGAACTTCACTTCTGGGGCCCTTTTTGCAAGGCATTTGCCATGCAAAAGGGCACCTGGAGCATCACGTGATTGTGAGGAGCGATCTGCACACACTCACAATCGCATGACGCTCCAGGGCCTGGTAGGTGCTGCTCATGCACTTTTTCATTTTCAGCTTTCAGCTGAAAATGGTGCACGATCCCAGGGCCCCCCATACACTTGCTGTGCGTGTGGAGCCTCTGGAGCCATGGCGATCGCGCTCTTGCCCCAGCGCAGGCTGGGAAATTCCCAGGCTGCACTGCAGAAGGAAGAGGCGGGGCTCTTGTGCTGCCTGCTTGGGAGCAGGCAGCTCATGTGGAGCTGAAGTAGTGGGGACTTGAGAACCTCTTAATGGAGGCTACTCGTGCGATCCCCGCACCCCAGGGCCAAAAAAAGGTAAGGTGCAGAAAGGGCCTGGATGTTTTTCATCATGTGGATCAAATTAGACTTTTAGGGAAATGATTGTTTCCTCCAATAAACTCATTTCTGAATACAGGATTTTCGCAGAAATACATGCTTCAGCAAACAGCCCTTCAAATTAAGCCTTTGTTTACCCTACAGTGACGAATCACAAAATGAAGAAAAGTAAGTGCAAGAAAATCATGTGCTGTATGATGAACCATTTGAAGGAACACCTCTCGTTAAAAAAAAAACTTGAAGGAGGGCTTCTTTCAAAACCATCACTGAACATTTTATCTCCTTCATGGATGTCTCATTTGCTATGAGTTGCCTTTTTCCATTATATTCTTCATGTCTTCAGGTGTGACTCTCCCTACTACTGGAGAAGGGGAAATCTTTGTTTCATTAGGGTTGCTGCAGATTTTCTGTTGAAACCTGTCTGCAAGGGAGAAAGGGTGAGATGGATGGCCAAACCATTCAACAACATTGAGATCCCATTATTGAATGGAGTGAATTTCTGTCAGAGGATGGTGGATGATGGAAGCTACACAAAAACCTTGGTAGCACTTCCCTCCAGCACTGAACTCTGGCAAAACAGCTTACCAGAGTCAAGTGTTTGAAAAAATCACCATATAGCAGAGTTTACTCACACAGCTTAGAAGTGTCCCAGCAGAGTATTAACATTAGCAGCCTGAAGCCAGGAAAAAATACTCCCATGCAATGTTATCTTCCAACAGGAGGCCTTTACTCTTGAGTTACAATACATACAGTATATACAGAGCTCCAACGGAGTTTCAGCATTCAACAGCATGCAAAGGTAGCCTCCGGCCATTCCTTCAGACATCAAGAGGACACGGTTGGCTAGAACACCCCACTTATATACAGTCATTTCTGATGTAACTTGAGCAAACCTTGCTAGATGTATGATGCAACCTTCCTGCCCTGGTTACACAACCCAATGTCTCATGCAGGTATTACATGGGATTGCATCATCCACTGTCTTTCCCAGGTGCAAACCTTAATGTACATCATGTATATTTTATTTAGACTTAGGTTCTGTCCAACCTTTCCTCACAATTTCTCCATTTTCCCCTTCTGTGTATCAACTACAGCAGTGGTTCTCAACCTGGGGTCCTCACAGGGGGTCCATGAAACCCTGCTTCTGGACACGAGCAGCAGTGACAGTAACAGGGACTCAGCTGTGGGTGGGGGCATGTGGGTGCCTAAAGCACCCCATCATTGGAAATGAGGGAGCAGTTGGGGCATGCACAAATGCCTGCCGCTGTGTCCCTCAGTGTCCATATCCTCTGCTGCTATGCCCCTGACGAAAGGGACACGGCAGCAGATATGTGCACATACTCCAACTGTTGTTGCTACAACATTTAAAACAATGTTTAAAATAATTAAAATTATTATATTATAATTATGTTATAATTTAGAATTAAGTAAGTAATTAGAAAGCTCTGGAGACTAGGATTCAAATCCCCACTCAGACACTGGGTGTCTTCAGACAAGTCACATTCTCTCAGCCTCAGAGAAAGGCAAAAGCGACAAATCTTGTCAAACCCTCCCTGATAGATTCATCTTAGAGTCGCCATAAATCAGTTTTCAAAGAGGAGAGACATGATGGGTAGAAAGAACCTCTCCCTGCCAGCAGCACTTTATTGCTGTGCCTCTTCAAGTCACTTTTGAGTTATGGCAACCTTAAGATGAACCTATGACAGGATTTTTTAACAAGATTTATTCAGAAGAGGTTTGCCTTTGCCTTCCTCTGAGGCTGAGATAATGTGACATTCCCAAGGTCACCCAGCGCCTGAGAGAGAATTTGAGTCCTAGGCCATTTCTGCACTACACTGTTACAGTGTTATTATTCCACTTTCAATATCCTGTGGAATTCTGAGCTTTGTAGTTTACAGAGGCCACAAAGCTCTCTGGCTGAGAATTCTAAATGCCCCTCCCTAAACTGCAAACCCCAGGATTCCATAGGATGTTGAAAATGGAATAATAATACTAACAGGATAGTGTGGAAATAGCCTCAGTCTCCAGAAGCCTTAAATAAATAAATAAATAAATAAATAAATAAATAAATAAATATTTGAATATTTGAATATATATTTGAATATTTAAACCTAATTTAAAGATTTAAATCTTGAGTTAAGTCCAGGGGGACCTCGACAACAAATTATATTTACAAGGGGTCCCCAGTAAAGAAAAGGTTGAGAACCACTGATTTATAGTTACGTTGTTTACAGCCTTTCATGCTTTTCATTTTCTGATATCAATTAACAGTTTAATTAGCAAAACTCAGTGGGAGATGACCTTAGCAAAATGTCAGCTACATTCCAGAATAGATCAAGTTTTCTTTGCCAATAGAAGTCGTCTGCAGAATAAAGAGACTAATGGTTAAATGCAGATTTGCCTGCCGTTTGGAACAGACACAGGGGCTTTGAATAGTATTGCAATAAATCATGGACGTATTAAGAATGACTATAATGGGGGAGTGAACAGACTGGAAATTTACCGTGATTTATTATGACTCTCAACAATATCTTTATTATTTATATTTATTTCACCTAGCCAAGTGACTGTTACAGCTGAGAGAGTCTGGGAGCTGCAGTCCAAAAATTTATATTTATATCATTTCTATATTATTTATATTTATATTATATTTATTATCACGATAATTTGTGGGGGAGAAATTTTGTACCTCACATAGAGCTCACTGGGGAAGTGAGCTCTATGTGAGGTACAAAATTTCTCCCCACAAATTATCCTTCCAACAACATTATAAGTTAAGTCAAGTTGAGAGAGCATGACTATCTTAAGGTTTCAGGCATTTCATGGCTGGACTTGGGCCCTGAATCTGAGTCCGTTAAGATCTCATCAAACCAGAATTTTAACTATTCCATCACATTGGTTCTCATCACTGGCTCTGAAGTGTTATTTAATCACAAGAACAAGGGGGAGGAGGAGAAATTGAGAGTTAAATTACAGCTGAAGTGGAAATAAACAGGAACATATAAGCAATCAGCAAAAAAGGGGATTTGCTTCTTTTCCCTTTGATGTTCAAAACCTCTTTGGATTGGACTCTGTGAAAGTTCTCCCTGCCGTTGTGGGAAACATCTATTAAATCCCAAGGAAAACATTTTTATTTCATTCTCAATCAAACTGACCATGTTAGGATGTACAGACCAACCTTTACACAAATTCCTGAACTGGCTAAGAAATTCAGCAGTTGAGGATTTAGGGATTATCAGTGGTTCAGGATTATTGGTGAGAGAATGAACTAAGTCAGTGCAAAATAATTTGCTCTTTCACCTACATAGCAGTAAAATGGTGTTCCCTGAAAAGATTTTCAAAACAAGGGATCAGCCTTGATGTGGCAGGTCAGCACTAGTCACATATAAAAGCTTCTGATGTGAGCTGATGCTTCTCAAGAAAGGTTTTTCTGACAAATATTCTGTGACTTATTTTTGTGGAACTTAGAAAAGTTATTTTTGGATAACTGGTTCCAGAATCACCTAGTCAAGTGACTGTTACAGCTGAGAGAGTCCGGGAGCTGCAATCCAAAAACTGTCATTATTTGAGACATGAATAGTTGGAGAATTTTGATCAAGGGGGTTGGGAAAAAATGCTTAAATGTTTCCTTCCCCATTTCACTGGGCGAAGAATTTGAGGAGGTTGCTTCTGTTAGTCTTCTGCATGTCCTCTGATCTTCCTTCATGATAAAAATGACCCCCTCTCCATTTCCAATCCAACTCTTTGCTGGATCGTTCCCAAGGCAGGAGCAGAGGTAATCCAAGAGATCGTGTTGCCTATAGCTGGAAAGAAAGTGTTGCCCACCAGCATTGGGCAGGGAAGGAATGATGTTTCCCTCCAGCTCTGGGAAACATCACCATCATCACCCAGGCCTTGTTAGGGCAAGAGAAGCACTAAATTCCCCACTTTTGGCACCAGCAGCAATTGCCTTGCTGAACTTCATGGCAGGAAATTCCCCAGGCTATGTGGATTACTTATCTACTTGCTGAACTATCCAAAAAAACTCAGTCTATATTCATAAAAAACAGAAATGTTTGAAGGAAGACTGAATGACAGGTGGCAAGTGAGTAGGAACTACAATGCAAACCAAGCAGCTTAACAAATCCAGAAGCAAATCCATTGCTAAGTCCTGATACACAGGGGCCATTTCTGCACTACACAGTTATAGTGCTATTATTCCATTTTCAACATCCTATGGAATCCCAGATTTGCAGTTTAGGGAGGAGCATTTAGAATTCTGAGCCAGAGAGCTCTTTGGCCTCAGTACAAAGTACAAACCCCAGAATTCTAAGAATGTTGAAAGTGGAATAATAGCACTGTAACAGTGTAGTGCGGAAATGGCCAAGGAAGTGGCTGAAAGCTATCATTCACAAATGCTGATTGACATTACAGCTGGTTACATTCTTCCTCCCTCTTCCTGGAAAGAAAAGAGGGTAGAGGAGTAAAAGTTGGTGAGGCACAGTTGCGGGGGGGGGGGGACATGAGATAGGGCATTTTTGGTGGCTTTCCTTAGGCTTTGGAACACCTTCCTAGGGAAGCTAGAACGCCCTCCTCCTTGCTTTCCTTCTGTTGACAGAAAAACAGTTTTTCATTCCAACAGACTTTTGAGAGAACAGATTTTTCTGGAAACTGGTAGTTTTTAAGAGGGTCTCATACTGGTTTTAATTGTATTGTCTTTTAAAACAGTTTTTTAAACATCATTTTAATTGCATGATTTAAATTGCTATTAAATGTTGTTGACAGTTTATTCCTGGTGCTGGTCACAGAGTATAATAAACATTGGCTGACTGATAGTTTAATTCCATTTTATTGTTGATATTCTGTATGTTTTAACTATATGTAAGTATTTTGTCAAGTTGTAAGCCACCTGGAGTCTTGGCACTGGGGCTAAGGGTATAGAGGGTAAGGGATAAGGGTATAGGGACAACAGCAACAACAAGAAAAAACAACAACAACATGTACTTGCTGAACACCAACTGGACACTTGCAGATCCTGGCTGATAGCATGGACAGTTTTACTTCTTCGTTTTCCCCATGTACGGAAGTGAGGGGGAAACCAATAAAGCACTGGCGCTAGCAACTCCGAAAACTGGCTGAGAACATAGCTGCTGGGATGATTTCATTCATCCCTTATTCCTTGAATTGTGAAGTCAGGAAAATGATTCCTAGTATCACCAATCACTGATGAAAGACTTCAAGGTTGTTGTTCATATTGGCAACCATGGAGGAACAGCTTGTTCAAAAAAACTCTGCAGGTCAAATCGGGAATTTCTATGAATTTGAAAGATTGTATCTCCATTTATGAGCTCATTAGAGCCATAAGATCATCTGGCGAGAGCCCTTCTTTTTGTTCCACATCCTCTCAGGTATATTTGGTGGGAATAAGGGAGATGGTACTCTTGGTGACTGTTCCCAGGCTCTGGAACTCCTTCCCTAGAGAAGCCAGGATGGTCCATCCTTTCTCTCCTTCTGATGGCAGGTTAAAACATTTTTTTGTGCCGTCAGGCTTTTATAATTTGATAGGTTTGGGTTGTTTACTCTGTTTACTATATTTTAATGTTTTTAAAATTCTTAATGTTTAATGTTTTTAACTCTATAAATTGTGCAATTGTTTTTTAAAATTTGCTATCTATACTTTTATGTATGTTTCAATTTGTACTGTTTTAATGTTGTTGGCTGCCTTGAGTATCATTGTTGGGAGGAAGGCTGTGTGCAAATAAATAAAAAATTTATATCCATAATTTGTTTGAGCTCATGGATAGAGCTTCCTCCCTGCTATGGAGGCATTATCAAAATACCCAAGTCTAGCACTTTTATGATTCACATAAGACAGGCATGCACTGAAGTTTCTGCTTCTTGCCCCAGCAGCAACTGACATTTAGGTTTCGTTCAGAACATCTATTTCTGATTCAGAATCCAAAGCAGGGATTCATACATTTCATCTTTGAAAGGATAATCTGTAATTGTTAAAGGGAACATCACTATCAGCTGATAACTGTCACAGTCAGCAGCCATGTCATCTTACCATCAGAACAGAAGACAACAGTATGGAAAAGTTACTTTTTTATTACAGTTCCCAGAATTCACACATTTAATTATTTTATTTGTTTTGTTTTTGTTTTGCTTTCTTTATGCCCCCCTTTCTCGCAATACTGGGACCAAATATGGCTATAATAACATAATATTCTATTAACATTTAGTGTGATAGTTAATTCAGACTTATCTGGATCCTTCTTCTGCACTAATCAAGCCTCAAGTTTCCAAAAACACAAATGACTATTCTTTTCCATTCAAGGAGTTGAATTCAAAATTTATACTACTGCTACCTCTCTAGGCTGCAAAGGTTTAATCTTTCACCTTTTCCATTTAATTATTTACTGTACAGCTTTCATAGCAGGGCTATTTCTGTCATTCCACAATGTGTATTTTCTGGGAGGGATATTAAAGCACTGTGTTTTCAACTATCACTGTACTTGTTTCAAACTCTGCTTGGTTGTCTCTGAGAATATTGCTACACTGAAAGAAGCGACATCTCAAAGCTGCAGCACATTGTGTATGCCTATCTTTTAACAGAAGCTCTTCATTAGGGAGAAGGGTTTTGCCTCACAGAGTTTTATTTAAAAGTTTATTTAAAACGTTGTACATCTGCAAAAGACAGAGGAGTCCAAATCTGCCTCATACAGACTGTTAGATCACCGCTCCCCAACTACCTGCAAGCAAGGCAGATTTTATGAAGGGATGTCAACTGTTATCTCTGGTTGGGGATTTGTGGGATACCACTGCACAACTGTCCTGAACAGTCAGGCAATATTTACAAGTTGTTCCTTTGCCCTTTTCTCACAGTGGAAACAGATAGGAAAACTGTAGCCAATGTTTGCATGAGCTCTCTAAGGTCATTTCTATGCATTACCTGATGCTGTCATCCTCTGGTTGCGATCCCAGCAGCACCTTATGCAGGAAGGGAGCACTATAGAAAGGAGTACAAGGGATATACCTCTTCCTTCTGCAGTACAGCCAGGCTCTTTCCCATGCTGTGCTGGGACAGGAAGCACCTCCATCACACTTGAGAAGGATGGGAGCATTGTGTGATTGGGGGTCATTGATGGAGAAACTCTGTCAACGATTTACTCTGTGATCATGCTGGCTGGCAACGGGAGAAGGGTGAGACTGTGATGACATCATATAGAAGCATCGTCATGGTCTCACTCCTCTCATGTCCAGGACGCAGTCATCATGCAGATCAGGCCTAAGACTGTTTTTCTCCTCCTCCTTTTCATAGAGAAGGGAAAGAGCAGTGTAATGGAGTTACCTGCCCAAGGCAAAGTGGTGTGTGGTGTAGTTTGTGGGTACGGTCATGTACTTGGATGTTATTTGGCTTATAGATGGCTGATAGAAAGAATCCACCTCGTCACCCATACTAGTTCCCCGTCTTTTATTTTAGAGGGCTTTAACCAGATCATTGCCTTACAGTCAAGCATCACTCACTAACCTTCAACCTCTATGATTCTGCACAGAAAATAACCTATTGCTTGGGAGTGTTGTGAATTTTCTAGTCATTTCTGAATTAAGGTGACCCTAAGGCAAACCTATCATGAGGTTTCCTGGGCCTGAGAGTGTGTGGTGTGCCCATTGTCACCAAGTGGGTTTCCATGGCTGAGCAGGAAATCAAATCCTGGTCTCCAGGATTTTAGGCCAATGCTCAAACCACTATACCATGCTGGCCCTTCTTGGGAGTGCTAGCTGAAGACAATATGCTGCCTGAGGTGAAGAATGAGAAGCTGTGTACATTTCTTCAACATAGAAATTTTGGCCTGGCAGCTGAATCTTACAGCATAGGTGATGGAATAGCAACTTTCGCTGAACCTGAGTACAACAATGTGTGCACACCTGAGTACAGCATGGTTGATCTGGAGGACAGAGTAGGCTACTTGACCACTCGATGGACTGCATGACCCTGAAACACTGCTGCCTGAGACTAAGGATGCATATCTTTGCTTCTTTCATTCCTGGTATGCAACACTCAATAATTTAAAATGTTTCTTCCTATATGAGATGCTTTATTAGGGTGGGGAGAGTTTTTGTTTTTGTTTTGTTTTGCATTTGGAACTTCTTGGTGAAAGGTTGATTTCCAAAGGAAAAAAAGCATACTACTACTATTAGTAGTAATTTTATAGCACCATCAAGGTACATGGTGCTTTATAAAGAAAAGAAGAAAAATCAGCAAGCGACACAGGGGAAGTAAGGAGTCATATAAATATAAAACTATATAATATATTGTATTATATGCAATATAATACAATACGGACAAAATACAAAAAAACTCAATACATAAAATAAAGCAAACTGATACAATATAAAATGAGGCAAACTGAAAAATACACATAACTAAAATATGCAAGACGACGAAACAAAAACATTGTATTTATTCCAGCTACTCTGGATTCTGTGTCAAACGTGTTTTGTGCAAAAACACACAGACACATTTTTTTTTTTTTTGCAGGGTCTTGTGTAAGTTATTGTGTAAAAGAATTTTTCACACAAAATTCCCGAAGTGCAAAGAATCTCACAGAGGCTGAGCTTTTTCTCAACTGATTGTTTCATTGTTTACCGAGACACCCATTCTCCTTGAGGATAAGAAAAATCCCAAGTATTTTTTTTATGTCCCTGCTTCAGACAGACAGCTCATTCTTTCTAACAATGGCTGGAGCCCTGTGGTCTCATCAAAGATCCAACTAAATCAGTATCCTCTCTCTGACAGTGGCCAGAGGCAAAATGGTTGAGGAGGACTGTAATTCAGGATCCTGTTAACAGAGAAATTTACCTTTCTGCATCAAAATAATGTATTATTTATAGGGCTGCAAAATGCAAATAAATCCCTTAACGATTGATTAACTGATTGATTGATTGATTGATTTTAAAAGAGCAGTAAATTAGAAAGTTACTAACCTTATGGAATAGGACTCCCCCCCCCGTGCTCCAGATGTAGCTTTACCTAAATAAAACTTCAGAGTATCAAGATTTTAACATCCAGCCACATCAACAGTCACAGTCTTGTGGAATCCATCTTTATGTTATTTATTCCCCAACTTTACCTCTTTACAAAACATTATACTTCACGTTCAAAGAATATTTACCTGGACTAGAGCAGTGAATGTCACTGCAGGGGAGGGTAAGCTTTTGATAGTCTACATGGTGTGAGTGAGACCAAGGTGTTAAATTTGATTGGCACTAGTCACCAGATCAAGGCACACGATAGGGGCAAACAAGCCTGTTAAGCAGTTTGCCCCCTATATGTTCCAATCTGTTTTGGCATTGATCCACCCTCCTGCCCTCAATGCAGTGTGAGATAATCTGGTCACTTTGGGGCCAGATAGGAATTTTCTCCCCCGTTTACCTGTGGTAGGGAGGTGTGTGCCTATCTCATACTATATTTTATGGACTTGAGGAAATTGGTTTAGGTTGATGTTGTTAAATAAGTGATCCTTTAGCAGGTAATAGAGGAAGATAAGACTTCAGTAATCACCTCTTGGCACCCCCATGGTGTAAGTTAGGGCTCTGGACCTCCCCTTTAGAGCCCTGCATCCTGGGGGGTTGGGGAAAGAGGCTACCCCTGAAGTTAACCTGGGAATAAGGGTCTCAGTTTTAGGTCCCTTTGGCTGGGGTGGAAGTTCTCCAGGTTGCCTTCCAAGATGCTGGACTGGGGAGCGTCCAAAGCAATTTGGATTGCTCCTAGGTCTGAGGTGCTATCAGCCATGGGTAGGCTGAGCAGGTTGTCATGGAGTGAGCCCGACATCAGATGGACCTATATCAGATTGTTCCCCACCTTTTGTATCTTTCAGGCCAACACAATTTGAAATAGGACAGGTCAAAATAAAGTTGCCCTTAGTTAACGCAGCCTTGTATCTGGTCTCTTTATTCCATGGTTGAACATCAATGTTATGAACAGGTTATTCTGAACTCGGTAATCTGGAAATATATATAGGGAAGGTGATTTCTTAAAGCAAGTAGTCAGCATATTGTACCAATCAAGCTATATGTCCCAATGAAAACATTATCTGAATGAAAATACTTTCATGAGCATTTTTTGAACTCACTGAAATATTAGCTATTACCAACTTTAGCAGAATGATACTTTAATTCATATGCAGCAAATCCTCTAATCACTTGGAGTGGAAAAAAAAAGCACGTTATGATAAGTCTGCTTCCAAATAGAAACAATTGCAAAGACTGAAATCTTATTTGGGAGCAAGTTCCTCTGAATTTACTGGAGCGCACTTTTGTGTAAATATTCATAGGAACATTCCAGAAAGTCTTAAGAAATCACAAACTGAACATGTCTTTTGTGGGCTTATTCTAAATTTCTAATAGTGTACTTGCCCTTTTATTTCCTTAATCTTCTTTCTTTAGGAGCTCATACCAGCCAGTTCTGCTTATCTACCAGATTTATGAATACAAGCAGTTTATGCAGCATCTATTTAAAAAAAAATGAATTGCATTATTCAAAATAATTGAATAGTTAGAAATGTCTTGTGAGGAACTGGTTGGAATGTTCATTTTGTCAGGGTTTTGTAGATTTTATTTTTTGTGAGAAAAAGAGAATTGCATAAATATGAAAAAGGAACCTGTCACTTTTACAAGATTATAAGAAGGCTTGAGTTAAAAACAAAGTGAATATTATTCAAACACTTGAATTGATTGAATAATATTTATTTAGATAAAATACTGCTAATACTGTTATAAAATTGAGGATTGGACAGGGGAACAATAGCTGTCCTGAAACTTATTTAACAGGTCTAGGCCAGGACATACTCGGTTAGGAACAGTTGGATGATATATTGACATTGGAACTAAATGGTGAGGTAATACCTTCCATGATTGCCCACTGGAGACTTTTGGAAGGAGAAAGTCATGATACTGTCAAGAGAAGAAGAGAAAATTCCTGTTTAAGGCAGACTGAGAACCAACATAGAAAGGATCAGGACCTACATGGATGTAACATGTACTGGCCATGAGAGACATTTGAAATGATCAGCACATTCAGTTCATATATATCCCTTTCTCTTTCATTTCTCTCAAGGAAGTCATGGACTCAGTTTTGGAAGACCAAGCAAGACAGCTGATGACTGGGGCTCTTGGAGTTCTCTCATACATAGGGTCACCATAAGTCAAATACGACTTGATGGCAAATCACAATAGAACAACTTCCATGTTAATCTTTGAAGAAACATTTTTGCATTCAATTTCAGTGCAAAAGTGGGAGATAACTAATATCTGTTCCATCAATAAGACCCATCTCTTTCTTCCTGCAACTGCTGGCTTGGTTTAAATCAGGGGTGTGAATAGTGTGGCCTTCCAGGCAGTGCTAGACAGCAACTCCCAGCATTTCTCACCATTAACTATGCTGTCTCCGACTTATACAAGTTGCAGTTCAACAACATTTGGAGGGCTACACAGTTCTCATCATGATGGGACATATAATTGTTGCTTCTTCTTTTCCACCCTTTTCTTTAAAAAGGGTAGGTAATTCACCTGGAATATTGTGGGAGAGGTGACACTGATGGACAGTTCTGAATTTAATCTGTACTTATATGTATGTGTCAGAAAGTTTGTGATAGCCATGCAGCAAATCTACTTGAATCACTCTTGAAATTTGTTGTTAACTATCATCAAAGTGACTTTGATTATGGTGATCCTATAAATGAGACACCTTAAGTCACTCTATCCTCAACCACCATGCTGGCCACAAAACTTCCACACTCTTGGTTTAAAATTCCCTTTGATTTCTCAGATCTTGTGAGTGAGGTCTCTGTTGTTGTTGTTGTTGTTGTTGTTGCTGTTGTCACCTTTTGCTTCTCTGCATTGATTATTATAGTAGTTCTGCTTGTCCCTGTGTACAGATCATTGAACAGTTGCATTCAGAATTCTGACTCTATTTCTGTTCCCTTTTGCTTCTTGTCTGTCCTTACCTGCTTAAAAAGTTTCAATTGTCATCCATTTGAAGCTTCTCATTCTTTTTGCCTTCCTCTCTGACAATGTCCCTGGCTTCAATCTAGAGTTCCTCTGGCTACTATCAATTAGACTTAATAGTGTAAATCTATTTTTTACTTTATAACTATCTAAATTCTACAGGGATTTTCTTCAGGTTGTATTTTGACATGATTGTTGGTTTAGTATTCTTTAGCTTTACTCTAATTTTTGATAGTAATAGTTCGTGGTCTGAATTAACTCTTCAAATGTTGTGTCAGTTTCCATCCCTTAAGTCTGATTGAGGGCCATTTCCACACTAGACTGTTATAGTGCTATTCTACTTTCAACATCCTATGGAATCCTGGGGTTTGCAATTCCATAGGATGTTGGATCCCATAGGATGTTGAAAGTGGAATAATAGTACTATAACAGTCTAATGCATAAATGGCCCTGGTTTTACACAGACTAAGAGAAAATGCTCCTCAGGATCTCTGGAAAGGAGCAGGATTACAAAGGACAATCTTCTGTTTAAAGTTGTTCTCTGTTTGAAGGGCTGTTTAGTCTAAGTTCGGCTTAAAGATCAGAACCATAAGAAGTGACAACAAGGGACCTGAAATTTATAAACAGAAGACAATAGACAGAAGAGTCTGTGTGGACAAAATTGCTTTAACACCCATAGCACTCCAGAACTTTTTGACCACTGTTATTTAACTTTTTAAATTTTTTTATAACAAGCTCACTGTCATGTTAATTAGACCAAACAGATGTCAGTGAAGATATTAGTAATACATCTATAAGTTATTCTAATTGTCTAAACAACATTTCTGAGAATCACCCCTTTTGCACTAATAACTACTACATAGATAAAGTTCAATTTTGTTTTGGATATCCTAAATTGATAAGGTCCTCATGCTATGAATACCAGTTGGGCTATATTTCAGAGGAAGGAACTGGCAAAACCATCTGGTATTCTTTGCCTAAGAAAACCCTATGAAATTCATGGATCACTGTAAGTCGACAATAACTTGAAGGCAAATGCACACAGATGCTCAGAAAAAACAGGCAAAACAGCTTGCCAAGGACAATACTAGTCTAGTTCAGGACTGGGCAATGATGGAAGGCTAGAGGGCCACGTTAGCCTCCCAGAAGGACTTGGATGGCCGCACACGCACCACACTCCTTTAGGAAAAAAAATTGTTTACCTCTAAATGCCTCTAAGGGAGATAAGGTCATTTTCCCCATGTTTCAGGGCAGTTGGGGGGGGGACCATTTTAGTCCTAGGAGAGGCTATTTTAAACAACAGGCATGATAGCAAGTTACTTCCTGTTCACTTCCTGTCAATAATGTATTTAAGTCTTTTACTCCAAGTCACAAGTCAAGTCTCAAGTCTCTACCTTCAAGTCTCAATTCAAGTCTCAAGTCCTTGAAGATACTTTCAAATCAAGTCTCAAGTCAAGTCTCAAGTCTGGGAGCCAACTTCATACCCCAACCTATATTCCAGAATTTCTAGACAGAGTCACATAAAGTCAGTTTTAACAATTTAAGCATAGTCAGCCCTCCACATTTGTGATTTTGCTATTTGCAGCTTCAGAACTGGGGAATATATCCTTCTTACAACTTTCTCTTTCTGAAGCTGGAGGGTTTTTCAGATCCTTCTTACTCCCCATTAGTGAAGCTTCAAAAGGATCTTTCCTTCTCAAGCTTGCTGCCGAACACATTTCCTGCTGCTGAGCAGACAAGCCCACTGCCGAACCCATTTGCAGTTCCCTTTGAGAACGGCACCCACACTTTGGACTTGAAACAGATTGTCATGTGACCAGTAGGTTAAAAAAAAGATGGAAATGTTGTTCAGAGTTGTAAGGTTTCTACATGAATGTTTTATATTACTGAACCAGGGTCAGCAAGTAAGTTACTAAAAATATACAAGTCTCAAGTCGAGTCGAGTCAGTGCATCATATACTTTCAAGTTAAGTCTGAGTTGAGTCACTGAAGCAACTTAAGTTTGACTTGAGTCTGAGGCCTTTTTCACACGTGGAGGGAGAAACGGGGTAAAATGCACCGAAATGGAGCTTACTGGCAACCAGGTAAGTCCGTTGCCACGCGGAGCAGCACGAGTTTGCTGCTCCACACTCCTCGGCGTCCTGCGGCATCCAAAATGGTGGCTTACAACTGGCGGAGGCTCTCCACCAACCAGAGAAGCTCACCAGCCGGAAGCCCACCCCCAGCAGATCTGAAGGCACGCACTTGCACACGCCTGCAAATCTACACTGGGCGCTGCAACGGGGCTGCATGGGACTGCACACTCCGTGCTTTTTAAAAACCTCATCAAAAGTGGTTTTTAAAAAACACGCGGTGCCACCACTTCTGGTCACTCCTGCGTGGAATGGGGTGTGGAACTATGCTAAAGTAGTCCGCCCCAATTCACTTTACGGTGTAGACGACCTCCGTTAGAAGTCACGCTACACCGTTTTATTACCCCAGTGTGGAAAGAGCCCGAGTCAGTTGATTCGAGTCTACATCATTGCTTCCTGTTTATTTGTAAGGTCTTCTTCTGGGTCCAGAATGGCCCAGGGATCCCTGGAACCTGGTGAAAATGCCTTCATGCTTCCTTTTTGGGGAACTTTTGACCTCTAGAGAGCCCAGAGACACAAAATAGCTCTAGGAGTACATTTCCTTCTCCCCTAGTTTCTTATGAAAGCAACAGTCATGGCATTTTGCAAGTTGAGGCAGAATATTAAATGCCACCCTCAACCCTCCTCTCCAGATCAGTCTCCAGATTAGTCAGTCAAGCTACAGAATACCCTAGGCTGCCCAAATTATTTCAGTACCTGAGGCAGAAAATCCATCAAGCCCTTCTACCTGCAAATAAATTAATGATAAAGGTAAATTAAATAACCTATCAATATGCTACCCTTACATAACACTCAGACGCAGCTACATGAAGTGACTGCCACATTCTGCCTAATGTCAGGACTGATCCTGGCTGGAGCAAAATGTTTCTTGCACCACAAAATCAATCATCCTAGAAGTGTATTTACGACCATCTTTAAGACACAATCTACCTTACAGACAATTCCTAAGGGTTGAAAGAAACTGTATGAAGATGAACAATCCATAGGAGAATAAAGGTCACCAAGCTACCAACTGCTATCCAGAGAGGATGATTAGTAACAGCTTTTTAAAAACTACATTTATGACATACACTTTTAATAAAGCAAGAAAGAACATCCACCTCTAGCCAAATAAATTGCAACCTGACTGTTGAAAGTGTAACACAAAAATCACAGTACAGTATTACAAAACACTGGTACATTTTATAGCATATACATGACTGTCAAGAAAACCTGTTATCTTCTTTAAAAGATCTTATAGCATTCATGAGATTGGATTTCAGAGAACATTAACATAGCCATTAACGTTAACATACTAACCCAATGTTTTACCAGAAGCCTAGAGATCATTATCCATGCAGGCACTCTGCTTACTGTAAATAGCCTTCCAGGACAACTGAGTTTGTGGATTATAATATTATTTTTAAAAAGATGCCTTAAAAGATTTTTTTCAACTTGTAACTCCTCTTTTATGATCTGTATTATCAGGTGTCTCTTTAATAAATTGTGTGTGTGTATGTGCTTTCAAGTCACCCATTGACTTATGGCCACCTCACAAATTTTTTACAGAGTTTTCATAGGCAAGGTGTTACCCTGTTTGCTGGGGGTCCTGGGAGGGACACCTAAATAACCAAACAACACAACTTTGGGGAAAATTAGCTGGAGCACTCAATAAAGCTAGCAAGAGGCAGGGTAACTTAGCAGGATCTTGCAACCCAGCGTCTACAGGGTCAGGTCAGTCAAGCAGTCAGATGGGTTAAAATAATAAAAATGATGTTTATTAGGTACAGACAAATATTAAAGATACCACAGGCACCACAGATAACTAAGGAATCAGAGATTGACTTAGGGATAGGGATTTTCAGAGGGAAATGGGTGATACGACACCTGTCTCATAGTCCTGGACCTTGAGAGCGAAGTTAGGGTGCGATGAAGAAGCTCAGCGCGATTGGCTGAGAGGAGCTCGCCAAGCAGAGCGGCGGCAAGTCTGGATGGAACTCGGGAGCGATCCCGGGTTGAGCAGTGTCAGTTACTGGAACTGAGGGGAAGGCTTGCCAAGCAGGGTGGCAGCAAGGCGGGATGAAACTCAGGAGCGATCCGAGGAAGGTCTCGGAATCAGGGGTTTTTATAGGGAGAAATGTGACTACAGGCTATGCCTTACTCAGTGAGAACAATGCATTTTAGGTGTGGGACAAAGCTTTGGAAAGGTCAGAATTTAGCATGATTTAATCAGAGCCGAATTAACAATAGTGCAGCCAGTATGCAAATGTGGAGGGCTTAGTACAGCTTCATCAGGTTGCCTGCTCGGGACAGGGAGCCTTTGTTAGTATCGCGCATATGCAATGAGGTGTTTGCTGGAGAGGTCCCTGAAGCGACGAACCGGCTGTATCTGGCCTGCCTGGGTGGAGAGTTGAATGTCCAGCAATTAGCGGCTGCGCCTGTTTGCGTGCTTGTCCGGTGGCCTCACAAACACGTGGAGCGAGGTGGCAGAGGAAATCCGAATTGTTTGATATCAAAGTGATATCAAGTGCTATCTCTGGGTAGGCCTGGACCTCAGTAACTATGGAATAACTTAGAGATGGTTTTGCCAGTTCCTTCCTCTGAGGTTTGTTGGTAGTCTCCCATCCAAGTTCTAACCAGGGTTGACTCTGCTTAGCCTTCAAGATTATAAAGGATCTGGTGCCTTTATGGTATATTTTGGGTGAAATATCTAAACCCTAAAGATGCAACAGAACTCAGTAATACTGGGAACAAGAAATTCAGCTCTCTTTTGTATGAAAACTTTATAGAACATAGTCCTTATATTAAGGATCTGCATTTCTGGTTAGTTGATCATTTCTCCCCAAAAAAGGTTAAGAGATGTTTGAGAAGGGAAACATACCCTCCAACTTTTCACAGATGAAGACCGAGACACATGTGGCCAAGCAACATCAGAGTGCAGTCAGGGCAGCAAAAATTATTCATGACGAACACACAGGCTAGGAGAGAATGCAGCAGTTTGCTTTTTTCCCTGACCCTGCTGGGAATGGCAAGATTCTCTCCTCTACCCACTGCACTAAGTTAATTAAGTACAAATTACTTTTGCACTTTCCAACTGTCTCAGTTTTTCAGGGAAAGCCTCAGTCCAAACTCTGTCTTCCCATTTTTTTTTTCCAGCTGCTTTTAAAAAGTCCCATTTTCTTTCTCTTCTTCCCACTTCCCTTTGGTCTTCAAGTCAGTTTGCACCAATCCAAGTCAACTGAAGACCAAGGGGAAGTGGGAAAGAAGAAAAAATGGGACTTTTTAAAAGCAGCTGAAAAAAAAAAAAAGGGAAGACAGACCAGTGGTGGAGCTTGGCGTGTGTGTGGGGGGCAGGACTACAGAGCAAGGGTTGTGTGGTCACTGTGCGTGGGGGTATGGCCAGGGCACACAGGGGCATAGCTACAGGCTAGGATGCCCCCAAAACATTGTTGCTCAGGGCGAACTGCCCCCATCATCCCCCCGTCTCTACGCAACTGGACAGAGGTTGAATTGGGGCTGTCCCTGACAAACTGAGACAGTTGGAGGATATGGGGAAATAGACTGGATTTTAAGGGTTAGTAATTTACCCCTCCCTCACAATCTAAATGAAGACTTGGACCAAGAACTTTCATTGTGCTTGCTTAGTGTAAATCTACACTCCTGTACACTCATCATAGTACACTTCGTCTGAATACTGACATTGTATAACCAGATGTTTATCTGCCACTGTGCCTTCTTATTGACCAGTTGTACATTGGGGAATGCACATTGGCAGTTTCTGCACTCCATGTGACTAAACCAATATGCTGAAGGCACTGATGAACAGTTATGCACCCTCCAAGAGTATGCAAGTGTATGGCTGCAGACTTGTCATTTAGTCCCAACTGGAGTAGGCCCATTCAATGACTTAATTAGCAAAGTCACTTGACTCAATGGTTCTACACTATGGTTCTTCTAATAACAGGATCTAAGCAAATATGAAATGCTTAAATTTGTTGAACTCCATATGAAGGGAGGAGCTGGGCAAACCTGAATGGAGGTAGCCATCCAATCGCAGGTCAGGGCAAACTATGAAAAGAAGCCTATAGGGAGGAAATGTTACAAAAACTGAGGCTTGTCTCAGGCAGAAGGCAGACAGGGAAAAATTGGCACAAAAATATGGAATGGTTTTCAGAGAGACAGGAAAAGATGGAACAATCAGACAGAAGAAAGAACTGACTGTGGTTTGGTGAGCTGTAAATGATTCTGTATTTCAAGGGTTAGTGTATTATTTTCTTGTATCTTAATAAACTTCAACTTGTTTTATGACTGTTTGTTCATATTAAGTTTAGTGAAGAATCTGGTGATGCTTACCACTAGAACCCAGGAAAACAACACAGTCACTGGTCACCTTGAGGCTTAAATACCCAATCCAGGAAGAGTTTAAGAGGGGGAAAGGGCAAAGTGAGTGACAGAAACCCAGGGGTGGAACTGCAGGGCCAGACTGGCAAGAGGATCCATCACAACAGGCTATGTGAGGAAACATATACACATGAGTGTGACATCAACAGCATTGTAGCCCTAGGAGCTATCTCAATGTGTCCCAGTTCCCTCAGGTGCATTAAAAAAAATCCCCCAATTGCTCCCAAACACACTCTCGGGAGCATGGGGGCATTTTAACCAAATTTTTGCTTCCCCAGATTATTTTAGGCCCAGGAGAGCCCTTTTTTGGAGACCCAACATGGCATAGTGATTTCAGTGTTGCACTAGGGCACTGGGAGACCAAGGCTCTTTCTGCACGAGGCTGGTGAATCTGTTCGTGCTGTTTCTTACAGGATTTTCTGGGCTCAAAACAAGGCAGACTTTCCCTCATTTCCTTCCACACAGCTACTGCGTATGTTCCATTCTGATTCAAAGGAGTGCAAATTCATGAATCCACACTACTTCTGCCATGGCCACTCCCACTACTCCCCTCACCCTGCCCCGTCGGCTGTGATTGCCCCCTCCTTTTTTTGCATGGTTTAGTACGTCATTGCATACATGCATACGTGTGTAAGTCCATACTACCCCCTGGCCCCTCCCATGAGCCTTCCCCTGACCACCAATTCACACTGGCACAAATGTACATGTCTGCACCACTGTGAAAGTATGAAGTGGATCGATCTGGAAAACTGGAAAACCAATTTCTTCCGGTTTTCAAATAGTGCGCTTTATCACAACACGGGGGCACATTTAGTCAGAATTACATGTGGAACCAAGGTAAATAAACCAAATGTAGTCTGCTCCAACATGCAGAAGACCTCTGTGGCAAGACGCATTGGCCCGCCTTCATAACCGCCTGCGGAAAGGGCCTCTGTTTCAAATATATACTCAGCCATGGAAACCCACTGGATGATCTTAGGCAGGTCACACTCTCTAAGGCCCTTTCCACACTACTCTGTTCTAGTGCTATTATTCCAGTTTCAACATTCTGTGGGGTTTGCAGTTTAGGGAGGGGCATGTAGACTTTTCAGCTAGAGAGCTCTTTGGCTTCAGTAAACTACAAAGCCCAGATTCCACAGGTGGTTGAAAGTGGAATAATAGCACTATAACAGTGTAGGGCAGAAATAGCCTAAGCCTCAGAGGAAGGAAATTGCAAACTTCTGAACAAATCTTGCCAGGGAAAACCATGTGGTAGGATCACTTTAGGGTTGGAAAAGACTTGAAGGCACACAATGACAAGGAGAACCCTTTAAAAAAAGTTAGTGAATTGGAAGTGATTTCTTGGTCACTTGCCTTGATCCTAGATGAAAGTTTGTGGAGTGCAGTCCAACTCTGAGCTCTCCACTCCCCCAAGAAGCTGTCAGGTGCTGGTGGCACTGCAACAGCTATTTGCTATCTGAGGATGGATTAGAGAGGCAAGAAGGCATGGCCTGTCCTGATATAGATCTGCAGCTGAGGGAAGAGAAATGAGATTATCGCTCCCATTTCTCTGCCAACAGATGCAGAAGTCCAGGTGGTATACACACTACTTGCTCTCTACCTCAGACAGCAAAGGGCCATAGCAGTGTCCAGGGGGAGGGGTTCAACATTATATATGTAATCTGCATTTGTACGTGTACATTCCTAATAATGAGCACCAGTGTTGTGTAATGGTTTGAGTGTTGGACTAGGACTCTGAAAGATTACAGGTAGAGTCCATTCTTAGTTGTAGAAACCTCCTGGATGATCTTGGGTAAGTCACAACCTTTCATCTTTAGAAAAAAGGCAGTGCCAAGCACCTCCCTGAACAAATCTTGCCAAGAAATGCCCATGATAGGTTCACATTAAGATTGCCATAAGCTGGAAATGTCTTAAAGGCATACAAGAAGAAGAATGTTCATAACAGGATTCCAGACATATTTTCTTAATGACTCTGTTTTATATACAAGTTAATATGAAGCACGTGTGCACATATAAGCTTTGTACTTCTTCAGTCTATGACTTGCTTAATGAATATTTATTGTCTTCCCCATCCCTTTTCTTTTTTTAAAAAAGGCCCTGAAGGAGTCATGCAAATACCTTTTTGCAAATATGTGAATTTGTGAAGTAAAATAGTTTTTAAGTACATTGTGAGACTCAGTGTTTTTGGTACATTAAATCATTTCAGCATCTGAGGCAGAAAATCCCTCAAGCCCTGCAAATAAATATATGGTAATAAAAAGGTAGATAACTAATGATTTGCTGCCCTTTCACAACACCCAAACTCAGTGTCTCAAGGTGACTGCCTCATTCTGCCAACTGTCATGGCTGACCCTGCCTGCAGCAAAATGTTTAAGCTAATCGTCCTGCAACTCCTCTTTCATTTTTCTGAAAATATATGGTTCAACATTACAGGAAATATTTTAACAGGCAAATTCTATACTAGTCTATTTAGGGCATTTTCACACATGACACTAAAAGGCTCAGTTTGATGTTTTTTTCTTGATACCTTGTTTTTTTTTAAGTTGTTTTCTGCAAGTTGAGGAAAGAGTGGGGCAATTGTATGGCCTCTGTCAGGGAAAGGAGAATTATTTCTGCTCTATTCCTTCCCCACTGCAGCTCACTGTCAGAACTTGCAAAGAACTTACTTTTTTGGGCCACAGCTCCCTGAATCCTCCATCCAATATGTTTTTCAAAAAACTTATTTTCCCCAGTTCTGCTCCATCTGATCAGAGAAAGAAAGATGTTTTCCTTCTTTATTCTTGCCCCTTTCTTATTTGCAGGCCATTGCTCCACAGAAGACTATCACTCGTGAGAAGGCTTTCCTCTTGTACAAGGGAAGAACCTTCTTTAGGATACCTAGCTGGCACCAGCTCCCATTGTGGCAGGTGACTCCCATGTCACTGGGACTTTAAATCTATGCCTAGTGTTAGTCTGAATGTTGAAGGAACTATCCTAAGTGCTACACCTATCTTGAAGTAGGAGTTCAATACATTGGATTGTTGTTGTTATGTGTCTACAAGTTGTTTCTGATTTGTGGAGACCCTAAGGTGAACTTATTATGGGGTTTTCTAGAGGTGAGTGTGTATGATACACTGAAGGTCACCCAGTGGTTTTCCATGGCTGAATGGGAACTGAATCTTGCTCTCCAGAGTTGTGGTCCAGCACTCAAACCAGTACACCGTGGGGGCTTTCAATAAGACTTATGGTGATCTTAAGGTGCATATGGTTTTCTGCATATAGGGTTTTCTGGGGCTGAAAGTGCATGATATCCTGAAGGTCACATAGTGGATTTCCATGGCCAATTGGGGAACTGAACTCTGGTCTCCAGATTTGTAGTCCAGTTTATGAGTTCTCCCCATAGCTCCTCCAAGATCTATTATAACAAGTCTATTGTAAAAAGTAGTAGCAGTAGTAGTAGTAGTAGTAGTAGTGGTAATACTCCACCTCTCCTGGGAAGGTTCCATCTTTCATTTAATCCACAGTTACAGACGTAACTCACTTCACTTATGTCTAGCAGAAGCTGCCAGCAAGACAGTGTTAGCAGCATCGAACAGTTAATGCCCATACTTTCCTACACTGTAATTCTCCTCGTTAAAATCTAATTCTGTCTTACTCATAAATTACATTTCAGTCTATTCAGTGTATGCATTTAAATCTTTAAGTATTCTCTTTTAAAACATCAACCCCCAATATAATAATTCATTTGCCCCAAACCTATGGAGTAAACAGTTTCTCAGTTCTTGATTGCAGAAAGAAGATAGTTGTATAGGCTCTTTTGTTGCATTTTAATCAGAAAGATTTTCCACCTTTGTAACTTCAAAGGTTTTATTAAAGGTTTCTTTTAAAAAGCAGGTTCGTGGCACAGGACCACCAGATCTTCAGCTCTAAACAGCTGTGTCTCATGGCAAGGCCAAGATGTCACTCCCTCAGTCCTTCCCAATCATAACATGTTTACTTAATGAGTGAATGCAAATAATGGGAATTCCAGTCCCTAATGGGCAATCCTCCACTTCCCCTTTAATCTAGGTGGAGTTCCTCCAGCCAGAGACCCCTTTAGCTGGCATGTTTCCTGTGAGAGCTCTCCTCAGTGGACACCTGCCACAAGGAGCATCTGCTGAGCCAGCCTGCCAGAAGCTGAGTCAAACCATTGTGAATTTGGATTAGTGCTTCAAAAGTGAGCTAAAGCAAAATCCTTGACCATTTGCACTGACCACATTTTAAAAGTTACATCTATTCCCAGTAGGAAGAGGACTTGGAGAGCTTCTGCTTATCCCACCACTGCCTGCAAATGTGAGGACCTTCTTTGGGCCACTGATATAGCACTATATGTGGGAATCTTCTAGATGCCCTTGTGGTTCCTGTGAGAGACTTTGGTCTCTTATAGGAACTAAGTCCTGTTGGTAGCCCCAATTAGAATTTAGTGGTTTGAATGTTGGGCTACGACCCTGGAGACCAGGGGTCTCTACTCAGCCTTGGAAACCCACTAGGTGATTTTGGGCACCTCACACTCTCAGCTCCAGAAAACCCCCTGATAGGTTTGCCTCAGGGTCACTATAAGCTGGAAATGACTTGAAGGCAAACAACAACAACAGCAGCAGCAACAACAACAACAACAAAAACAACAACAGCCAGTGGAATTTACTTATGTAACAACTCACTGTACAGCCTTTGATGAAATAGGTCTGCTCTAGTTGGGGCTAACGAACAGGATTCTGGCCTTTACTCTTAGACACCACTGGGCACCACCATCTATAAACTACCTCTGCCATTCACAGACATCATGTGTTTGAACGCAACCAATAGCATTATTGTATCATTCCCAGAGTCACAGGTATATAATATAAAAATAGAAGTACAACATACAGTTAAAGATTATGGCCAGAATCCTGTGGGAACTAGAACTGCGTAATTCCGCAATGTCTGTATCCAGTAAAGGTCTGCTGTAATAGTTTTAGTAGCAGTAGTAGTAGTAGTAGTACTCTGCCTCTCCCTGTGGATGGAAGCAAGGAACAACCACAAATGATGCAACACATATAAAACCATATGCATGGATTTATACATATAAAGCCTATATAAAAACATATAAAACTAATACATGTTAAAATCTGTCAATAAATATTTTAAAATCATAATTTTTAAGTAATCTGGATAGGACTGCTGGAAGAGAGTAGTCTTTACTGCTGATTTAAACTCAGATTGTATCTCAAGCTGACAAATCCCTTCTGGCAGGTCATTCCACAGTCTAGGGGAAGCTGAAGCAAATATCCTCTGGGTAAAAGGGGACTAGTTTTCGCTGACTGAAGTAGGTGTCTCCCAGAGGAACTGAGTGTATGGGTCAGAGTATACTGGAGAAGGTGATCCTATAGGTAGGTAACTTGTACCCAAACCATGTGGGGCTTTACTATGTAGGGGAGCAAGCAAAGTGATCAATGTGCATTGGGACTAAGGTACATTGGAAGCAATGCACAACGGAACCAATGCTTATTGGTCCCGTTGTACAGTGGAACATGGGCTAGGGAGTGCCAATATGCACTGGAATACTCTTGCTGGTGTCCTGTTATGCATCTTTGCAATTCACTAACAGGATTTCTTAGCGTCTCTGCTCCACAGCTAAATACACATAAAATTGCATAACAGACACCATGACAGAGGTTTCTGGCCTACTTTTTTTTAAACACATCTATATCCTAATTGACTCTACCAACACTTTCCCAATCTCTTTATAATCCTAGCTGAGTCTGACTAATCCCTCTCTCTCCCCCTCTAATTCTTAACTAATTCCTAACTATGACAGGCTCATATCTCATACTTTGAATCACTGTAATACACACCAGCTTTTTAAAGATCCCATTCAAACACTTAGCCAATCAGCAGTCACTCCCAGTATTCCATACTCTCATTCTGTCCCTTCTGATCCTTATTACATCTACTATACCTCACATAAATAACCATACTTTACCTTAAATTCTGTGATAAAGACAACAACGTTCCATCTGCCATGTCCATAGCATCACAATGCCTAGACAAGGATTCTCTCAGGGGTTTAAAAAAGAGGTGGCAACCCTAATTCAGTACTCTCAGACATGGGTGATGAACTGTGTTTTGCTGGGATAGAAATAAAGATACTGGCCTGAATCCTATTGATTAGTTCCAACTACAGCAGACCTACTTAATCAGTTGTTGAATTGACACAGAGGTAAATCTCACTGATTTAATGGGTCTACTCTGGGTGGGTTGAACAATAAGATTTAAATCATTGTCCCTCATCCTTCTCTCATTACAGTACAGCTAAACCCACTGACCCATTTATTCCACAGTCTATTTTAGTGCCAAGATCATTTTTTGTTTTCTGGATTGTGCTGTTTAAAACACAAGTCTTTTGTCACACTGTTTTGTTTCTCTTGCCTAGAAGGGCTGCCAGCTCATGCAACTTAAACAGTTTTCAAAGCAAGCTTTTTCTTTGCAAACAGCATCCTTGTTTTTGTAGGATACAAATTGTTCCAAGGCTGAAACATATTTCCCGTTAAAGAAATGTATGATAATGCAGATGCATGTGCCAGGTTGCTTTCTGAGCTAATATTCTGTTTGTGAAGGAAGTTATTTTTGCATGTTTTTTTGGGGGGCGGGTACCTATGAAGCTCCCTTGGTTATTTTTAATGCAGTTCTTCCTCCTCCTTACAATGTGAGAAGACAACAATGGCAACAGAAACAGCTTCCCTGTAGTACTATTTAATTTTATGCAGGGATGGCTCACTGAACCTGGCACCACAGCTTTTCAAGTACGGTATCTCAAGTGTTGAGTCTGTCAAGCTGGGAACCAGAAGCTAATGCTGAAGATGGCTACTTTCTGCATTTTGACATTTATGGTCTTAAACACAATCCTGGAAGATCTCCTTGAAATAGGAAAGAATATGATGTGGATGACTAGCTACATTTACACAGGGATTTTATGGTCACCACCCTGTGGGGTTATTCATTTTGACCAATTTGCATGGAATGCACTAACTTGGAATAACCTATGAAAAATGCTCAGTCAAAAGGAATAAAGAGCAAGAGGGCACTAGTCCTCTGACTCAATAGCAGCTAGTGGCTTCCATGTCAGTGCAGGGGCAAAAACATTCTCGTTTTTAGTCTAAAACTTAAAGGAGCTATCCAATATACTTAATGTATTTTGAGGATGAGGTTCAGAACTTTGGATAGCTCCTTTAATGTTCAGACTAAAACCTGGAACAGATTCATTGCCTCACTAACATAGAAGATATCCAACACCATTGTTCTGATTTTTGATAATCATTTACCAGATAACTATGCTGTACATAAATGAAACCAAAATCTGGAGCCACCTCCTGGATCCATCATGGTTTCTACTACTATGGGGAGTTGGTAGACCAGCTGAAACAGCAGCAGGTAGCAAAGTTTTAGCCAACTATATACAAGGGCATAGTCAGAACCCAGGACAGATGTGAAGATGCTGCTCCAGAGACTAGTGCTTGGAATCCTAGCTAGCCAAGAGAGGCATCTATTCAATTTCAAGGGTTTCAAGGACCTTTCAATATAGTCATTTGCTTAGAGCAGGAGCTTTGGAATGCTAGGTGTGTGTTAGAATGCTAGGTGTGGAATGTTTGCCAAGGCTGCCTGCTCTTCAAAGGAGTTCTGTTCTTCAAAGGTCCACTCCTTGGAGTCTGAGGCTTTAGGGGACAGATGTCCTGATGTTTTAGAGGTCAACAGTTAGGATAGGGGTGCTAGTTTGGGTATACCATGGAGCATATTTGCTTGTCATCACTCCTCCTCAGATCCTCCACTGCTCAATGACTCAATCTTCAGTCTGTCTTCTTTTGGGGTCATGACTCTACAACCAGTTAATATGGATACCCGGATGTCTGTATGTGTTCTGTGCCTACAAGTAGCAATGCCAGGAGAGACAAGTGATTAGAGGAAGCAACAACAGAAGCTAGTAAAATGTGGACTAGGCAGTGTTACATCAGGTGGATTTGTAATTGGTTGACTGACCAAACCCAAAAGGTGCTCACCAATGGCTGCTTTTCATCCTGGAGAGCAAGGCAATCATTTTACAATCTTTGCCTCATATGTATACATCTCTCAACCTGTAGGATTCACACATTGGATGGAGTGGTAGTCCAAAAAGTGAAATTTTCAAACTATCTCCAAAGTCTGTTTTTAACTCCAGCTGGAGTTGAAAGAGGAAAGGATAAGCAAACTTTACAACAAAGTAGAAGATGTGTCATCAACCAGCCAGGGTTAACTCCAGGGCAAGGAGAACCTTGCACGGCCCCCCTCC
This sequence comes from Ctenosaura bakeri, assembly GCA_948474755.1. Taxonomy (NCBI): domain Eukaryota; kingdom Metazoa; phylum Chordata; class Lepidosauria; order Squamata; family Iguanidae; genus Ctenosaura; species Ctenosaura bakeri. Next base: position 211,115 of record CAOLHI010002889.1, read on the forward strand.
CTCTGATTAGCCTAACTGGTACCATCCACAGGACTTCCAAGACTACACAAGTTAATGTTTCCTCTGCCTCCATGGCAGCCTACCCCACCCTGAATCCATTCACTTTTTTTGTAATGCTCACCTTTCTAGTTCAGTCTTTCAAAGTCCATTCTCGCTTTCTCTGACTCTTCATTCTCCATTTCACATTCTATTGTTTCAAATTTGTCCATCCTCTTTCCTCTCACGTCTTCACTTGCTAGAAGGCAGCAGCAGCAGCAAAGTGTCTTATGCTTCCTGCTGCTTCTGCTCATGTTCAGATGCTCTCCTCCACTTCAACCATCCATATGGCTATTACCATATGCCTCTGCTGGCTGCATGTGCACCCTCGCAATCCTTTCTTGATTGACCAGAGGAGCATTTTCCCTCATAATTCCTCCCTCTAGCTGAGCCCTGGGTCCAGTGTAGGTTTTGGAGAGGGGAGGAGGGCAGAAAGGTGGTTTCAGGGAATAAGATCTCCTTTTCTGGTGAGTCTATGCACTCCAAGTGGCTTTGAAATGCAAAAGCAGCTAGCTAATATTGCCTAGGTTTGCAGCAGACAGCTATTTCATCCAACTTAGCAATGCTACCATTTTTTAAAAGATACACGTGACTGGCATGGTGCAGTCACTACGTGGAGATTCAATCCCTTGCTTATCAGCTGGAGAGAAGAGACCAGACCCTGAGACTCAGGACCAGAACTGAGCATCTCAAAATACTAGCCCTCAAGAGAGTTCAGAGTATTCATTTTTATTGTATGATGCCCTGAAAGTGACTAGCTACAGTGCAGTTAATAGATTTTGGAAATGATTGCTGTTGTATGGCTTGAGTAAACAAACCACTGTCAAACTGAGACAACTTACCTATAAAATCACCAATCAATCCAATATAATCTCTTCGAAATAAATTAGCTGCAATTGGTGGAGCATGGCTACTTTCTTCTTAAAGGAGGGATAGGCCAATGTGTGAGAGAGGATTAAATGGCAAAGAGAAACTTGATCATGAAAAATCCATCTCAGATAGCATAGTCAGGATATTATACTATACTTGCTACATGCTAATGAGAGGTTCGGAAAAGGACTACGTGAAGAGAAGGGAGTAACCCTAGGAATGTCAGTCTGCATTAAACAGGGGAACGGAACAAATAAACAAGAGTAGAAAGACATAGGTGGTCCTATCTGAGTCTACCATGTGGGATTTGTACAAAACATTGTTGCACTATTTCCCACTTCCAACACTTCTGGTTGACTCCAATTTGAAAGGGTGCTTGACTTCTTTAACTCTACCCCCTAGCAGCTCTTTTCCCTACAGATTGTGGTTCCCAAAAATACACAGTCAACATGACCTGGGAAGCAGCTGCTTTCCTCTCTGTGCTGTTGACCCAGATATAATAGGCCAATGAGTTCTGACGCCACTATCACTTCTCCTTAAACTTTTCCCTGGAAGTGACTGTGAGAGCAGTCATCTTACCATTCCTACAATGGTATGGGGTTCTTTTCGAGTACAGGATCTTTTGCCTTTACACAGAAACCAGGTGTCATCATGAAGCATGTTCTCAGAAAAGGGAGGTTTCCATTCTCTCATATTAGGAAGACTTTGTCCTGCGGAAACAAGTGGTATCTTGTCTCTTTCCTTGTAAAGCTTGGGCTAAAATTATTATTGGATTTAACATTTTTCAAATTAGGAAGTTCTTGGTAAGTACAGGATATGGAGGTGTGTAATTACCTCTGGCAGCAAGGCAATAATGTGAGGTTTATATTCAGTACCTGAACCCAAGAGAAAATATACGAAAATATACGTATTGGGATGGATCTTTTTGTCTGGCAAAAGATGTCTTCTACAAACCAACACAATATAGGCCATTTCTGCACAACAGGGCTGTGCCACTTTGGGGACAGGATGGCAGCAGTCATCTGGTCATCACTGGCCCACTGCCATCCTGTTCCCAAGTGTTGTGCTCATGCAGTATTCATAAAATGGAAAAAAGAAACACATTTTGCTCCTACGATTGCACAGCACTCCCATACTTACCATCATGCAGAAGGGGAGGGAAGGTTGATGGCAATGCTTCCTTCCATAGCGCAGCATGGGAATTGCCCAGCTGCACTGCGGAAGGAAGAGGCAGGACTAACGTGCTCCCTTCCACAGGGAGCTAGTGAGGTGCAGAGGGGACCATTCCTGTCACACTCCTGCCCCTGCCAGGACTGCTTTGGGATGACATACAAGGAAGTTGTCATGCGGAAATGGCCATAGTGGTAACCATGTTGGACTAACATAGTTCAAGGAGTTCCAGGCTAAAATCCTCACTCAGCCACAAGCTGCTAGGCTGATCTTGGACAAGAATCTGGAGAAGTCATGTTTTCGGGCTATAACTCCCAAAACCCATAAGTTTTGGGCTATCAGTCATCCATTGCAATTTTAACTTATCTCATAGCATTCTTGTGAGGATAAAATAGGAACAAGAACACCATGTAAGCTTCTGTGAATATCTTGGGAAATGAGATCAAAATGTAATAATTTTTCCTCATATCCCACTGTCTTGAATTTGTCATGTGACAAGAATGCTTCTTAAATGCAAGGCTAGACTTCACAATTGGAAATAGGAACCTGACCTGTGCTGGAGGGTGTTACACTTCACTTGAGAATCTAGGTTTATACATAATATCAAGGGAAATGTATATTCCCTATCATTAACCCATTTTTCCTTCTCTAATGAGATTTGCTCAGAGATGCATGTTTGAGCCACCAGATTAGCAAATTAAGCCTGTGTTTATCTTCTACTGATTACGTATAAAAGAAAGGACATTAAATGCAAGATATGCCCATGACAAGGATGACATACTATGATGAACACACCACTTTAGGAGTGCCAATGCATATGCATGTGCAGATAGATAGATAGATAGATAGATAGATAGATAGATAGATAGATAGATAGGTAGATAGATAGGTAGGTTTGAAGGTAACATCCCTGGGTTCATCAATAGACCTAGATGACCAGGGTCTCTTTTACATTATGCAGTTACAGCATTATGATTCCAGTTGAACTGCCATTGAAGCATCCTATGGCACAGTGGCGTTTGCAGTGTGGTAAGATACTATGGCTCTCTGGTTAAGAATTCTAAGTACCTTTCTCAGGATTCCATGGAATGGAACAATGGGAGTCAAAGTGGAATCATAGTGCTATAGTTCTATTGGGTGAAGGGGCTCAATGTTTCAGTTAGCTTACCTGAGATTAGGGTGCCAACTACCTTCATTCCTGGAATATGGCTGTGGTGATATATGCTTTACATTATATGCCACCTGAAGTAGGCCCTTTTCACACAGCATTTGCCATGCGAAAGGGCGCCTGGAGCATTGAGTGATTGTGAGGAGTGATCTGCACTACACACTCAGAATCGCACGACGCTCCAGGGTAGGCAGGTGCCTCTTGTGCACTTTTTCATTTTCGGCTTTCAGCTGAAAATGGTGCACGATTGTGCATTGCTCCAGGGCTCCGCGAGCACTTGCTGTGCGTGCTGAGCCTCCAGAGCCGTGGCGGTCGTGCTTCCTGCCCCAGCGCAGGCTGGAAAACTGTGGAAAGGGCCCTACTGCAATGCTTTACGTGGAGCTGCCTTTGGAAAGTGTTTACTGTTCAGAGATGTCAGCTAGTCCAGAATGCTGTGGCCAAACTGTTGATCAGGGCTAGTTATAGAGAGCATGCAAATACATTGTCAATGTTGACAGTTTCACTTGCTGTTAGTCTGTTTCTGGGCCCATTAAAAAAAGTTGGCTGTAATGTATAAAGCACTACATGACATGGGTCCAGGCAGTTGAAAAGATGCACCAGACCAGGATGCGAGATCTTTCAGAAGCACCATTCTTTTTTTTCCTATAACCTTTGAAAGCCCATTTGATGGGGACATGGGAGAATGCCTCTTTTGTGGTCATCTTCTGAGGGAAACTTAGTTTGATCTCCTCCCCATTGCCCTTCTGTCAGCAAACTAATGCAGGAGGGGCTATTAACCAGATTGACCTGCTTTTCTTTTATTGTTTTTTTCAATTTTGTTCTTTATCCATTTTGTGTTTTAAATTATCTGCATTATTGTTAGTTACCTCCAGTGCCATTCTGAGGGAAGAAAGGCAGAGTAGGAATCAAATGCATAAATACTTAAGTAAATTAATGGTATATCATAAATAAAAGTATTTATAAGTTTGTCGATCAGTTGTGTTATATACACTTACATGCCAGATTACCAAAACAAAAACTGTAGTTAAGTTTTGGACCTGATACATCAATTATTTTAGGTATCTGTTGAACAAAGACTTCAGATTTGTTTATTCTTGCTCTATAGAGCATATTTCCAAACTGATTTTGACCAAGGTTGATATTCATACAGTATTCAGGTTGACATGCTGAATATTTTCATGCACAAAGGGACCTGTAGGAAACTTCTGCTTACTTGCTTGCTTTTTTTTTCTTTTTTGTTAAGGGGGTTGTTGGATTTGTCCATCTGTATGGAAAAAAGTATGGAAAAATGTTAAGGACTATAAGTACTAGAGTCCTCTGGTTTCATTCAAATCACAAATTCAATAACATTAACCTGGTGAATTTCCCAGTAAATAAATAATCACAGTGTCTTCCTGTTGTTTTGGGCTACAACTCCCATCACCCCAGGCAAAATTGGGAATTATGGGAGTTGTAGTCCAACAGGTCATGAAATCCCCAGATTTGGGGATGGTTGTTTTCTTCTTCTTCTATCTAGAGGCCTTTGCAATTTTGACCAATTAGCACTCTTCTGCTGTCTGGCAAATGATGATTTCTCCTTCGATTGTTAATCTTCATTTGTTGCTTGAAATAAAGGAGATTTGTTCTGGGTGAGCAAAAGAGAGTTAAATGCCAGCGCTAAAATGTGCTCAAACTCAATTAAACCAAATTGCACTCCTTAACTGGCACAAGGAGGCAGAAACTGTGTTATCATTGACTTTCCCTTGTGCATTCTTTACTTCAGGCATTAAGCATGACGCCACTCACTGTATTCATTATTGTTGTCAATTTCACACTCTCCAGCTCATAATGCCTACCACAGCTGCAAAGACATTAAGGAATAGAAGACACTTGCGATTCTCTGGCAACCAGAGTTATTCCCTCCCTGGGTTAATGGGTGCTATACAATGATGTCAGGAAGGTGACAATCCTCAGGTTCTTTTTTCTCTCTCTTTCTTTCAGTAATCTAGTACCCTGTGAGATACTATGCTATAGAGAAATGGGTTGAAACTTTCTCAAAACCTTCATGCCCCAGATCTGTCAAAAATAGAACAGGAGATGCATATGGCCCTAACTATTTCTTCAATAAACATGAAAATATATGGAAATGCTTGTAATATAACTATCTCCTCGTCATTCTAGCAGAACTGTTTCTCTCTCTAAATGCTTGCTCATTTTCCCCTGCTCTGAACTGCAGTCACTTTACAGAGAAAAATAAAGATCTTTTAATAAGCCATCATCCCATGTTTGTTTTTTGTTGCCTTTTACTGTGCAAATGGCACTTTTCATTTATTGAGATTTAGAAGTGGCTTTGGTGTTGTGCATTCAAACAGTATGTACAAGTCAGCTGAGGACTCATTGCTTCTCAATTAGAAGTGAGTCCCGGGAAGTATAGTCCAGTAAAGCTATTATTTTTCCTTACATAATTCCTTCTAATGGATTTATTAAGTGGATACAAAGGGGTAGGGAGAGAAAACAGCCACACCCCATTGCATAGTATTGCCAGTTCTATTAACTACCACTCCCTGTGTAGCCAAAATGGTACCATTCATGCAGGCAAGCAAAGCATTAGCAGGGGAAACCCTGAGATTTCCAGGGGTACCAACAAACAAACAAAATGAAAGGAAAATTAAGGAGGCAAAACCAATTTCGAAATCTCAGTGAAGACTGAGCATGCTCAGTGGGCACAGAATGCTGACTTTTGAGAGGGGGGCATAGAAAAGGTGTGGTGGGATTAGAATTGACAGGTCAGAACCTTGAAGAGAAAACAATATTCTACATGGCAATATTTTGTTCAGCAATACTTTGAAATAGGGCAGGCAGAAAAAGAGAGAGATAAGGCATGCTGGCATGCTGAATAGTCACACAGCGAGTCCTGTGGCTCACTGGGAGCTTGAACCTGGGACCCTTTCCACACCCTACCTTCTTGTGTGGTCCTCTGGTGGAGATCCCAGCAGTGACTCTGCCAAGAAGGGACTGCAGTGGGAGCACTCCCCTCTGCACTGGACTGGGTCTTTGAGGAAGAGAGTTTGATGGACACACCTCTTCCTTCCATAGCATATCCAAGTTCTTTCCCAGGCTGCGCTGGAGCAGAAAACACTGCCATCGTACTTCCTGCCCTTCCTGCCCTTCTGCAGGAAGGTAAGTTTGGGATGGTAGTGTGATTTCTGGTCATTGACAGGGAAAAGCCATCAATGATTTAATCTACAATCATTCCGCTTGGGGACATGAGACAACCAGGACTGCGATGACATCCTGCAGAAGTGTCATCATAGTCCTGCTTCTCTCCTGTCCCCATGCTGGGATGGGAGGCTATTGTGGAAAGGGCCATGATTTCTCAAATTATATTCTTATACTATAACTACTCATTTCTTTATTCCAGTCCTCCATATACATGAAGCTTCCACTCCTTTATGAGGAAACGTGTCTCATCTGCAAATCGAAGTGTTCCAGATGTAGATTAACTACCTCATTTGCTATTTGTAAGGCCTAAGCTTCAGATGGGCAACTGAGGTAGAGGAACAGAAATCTGGCAGACAATATGCAATAACTCAGTTGCTGAATTAAGATTTGACACTATCCTCATACATACAGTGTATCAATTCTTTGGAACCCCATGATAATCAATTCTTGCTTAAAGTCAGTGTATTCTTCATGTATAACTCTATTACCAGGTGCTCATAAATGAAAAAGAAAAAAAAGAAAAAAAAAGTGTCCCCTCTTGCTAATTGCAAGAACTCGTGTTTCCTTAGACCAGTCTCGAAGAACCCAAAAAGTATCACTGCACCAAAAGAGGCTATTAAAAGAATAGCATTCTTTCCCTGCCTTCTAAGCAAACATGTATTTCTGCCTCTTAAATTAGTCTCTTTGCTGGGATTTTATTCTCTTTAACACCTGATGAAGTCTTCCAACTTCTAAAGGAATGATTTATGTTTAACATCTATATTAGGTACAGAGGCATGGAAAAGATCCAGGTGATTCCAATGTTGGCATTTTTCACTTTCATGATTATATAAGATGATAAGCACCTAGGTTTCCCCTTTGATCCTTAACTGAAGTCCCATTTTATCCCTATTCTTGATCAGGCTTGGAACTGGTCTCAGAAAAAGAAACTATGTCCCCTAAAACTCAGAAAGTAGTTCAGTTGATTCTAAGCTACTGAAGATGACCATTTTTGGTGATGCCCAGCGTTTGTTGCCATGATGCCTTGGAAAGATGCAATACTTGGAACTCTGTGGGTGAAGAAAATGGTACCCATTCTATGGTAAATGTAGTGTTTTGCTAGCAATCACAACAGAAATTTCTTCGCTTCCCCTTCATATATTTTATATTTCCATCCCTAGTGGTACATCAAAGCGAGGTGAGGAGTCAAATACAAGAGTACCTGGGGCCTCCAAAACCTTAGTGAGGTCCTGCCGTCACCTCATACATCCTACTCTTATTCCTGGAGCCTTGCCACTGCACTGCACCTCTCATCCTCTCTTCCCCCTTTCCCTTGCCTCCCTGCACTCTCCATTCC